>SNQN01001230.1:0-32238 GCA_008642245.1 Bassia scoparia | reverse complement strand
CTGCCAATTTCTTCATGAGTGTGGGGGCAGCGATCTCACTAGGGCGACTCATAAGGTCGGTCTCCACGGTCCTGTTGAAAAGACCTAAAGCCTCATCAAAGGCAGGACCCGAGCCAACAACACCAGATACCCGAAGAAGCGAAGCTTGCAAACCAGAAGACTGCAATGTATTATTATTATTATTATTATTATTATTATTATTATTATTATTATTATTATTATTATTTATTATTATTATTATCATCATAGATACAATCTGGGGCCCCACTCCTCTAGCTATAGCAAAGCCAATCCTGCTAAAGATGTGAGCAACTACACGTGCCCTAATGTCCTGGGTCCTAGAGAACATCTGATCCGCTTCAAAAACCCAACAGCTCCCTTGTCTACTTCCCCCAAAGAAGAGAAGGAAAAAGCAAGGAAACTGTAACTAATAACCTTACACCACGCCAAATACTTATCCCGCTTCCGTTGTGCTGCTGCTGCCACCACCCAACCAATAACAAAGTCTGATAACCCAGATTACGTCATAGGAGAAGACCTCGTCGGGTCGACACACGTATCTAGGCTGCTATCCCAAGATTAGAGTAAGACATTTGCTGGTTGAAGAGCCCGTTGCCCTCGCTAGTGAGCCCAACGTTTACCTCCTTACGATCGGAAATCCCTGAGCGATAACAGACATTAAGAAGAGTGCCGCGGAYAACATTGTGCCGATGTTTAATACCTACAATACCAGCACAGGACACTGCATGATCCCCATAGATGTCGCCAACAAAGACCCGAGAGCAAGCAGAGCACGTCGTCGAAGCGGAGAACGACGAAACACCTAAACGATAGCAAAGAACCGAACGATAAGTCCTACCGTTCATGGTCTGGACGAGACCCGAGATCGGAACCGCCCGCAACCAAGCTGGAGAGTGATCCCCCATTTGCGATTTCCATAAGGCAACTTGTCGTGAAGATAAGGAGAAGGTGGATTCCGCCAGATGTAACCTTCGTGAAATATATGTCTGCCAATTTCTTCATGAGTGTGGGGGCAGCGATCTCACTAGGGCGACTCATAAGGTCGCTCACGTCCTGTTAAAAAGACTAAAGCCTCATCAAAGGCAGGACCCGAGCCAACAACACCAGATACCCGAAGAAGCGAAGCTTGCAAACCAGAAGACTGCAATGTATTATTATATATTATTATTAATTATTTATTATATTATTTATTATTTATTATATATTATATTATTAATTATTTATTATTATTATTATCATAAGATACAATCTGGGCCCAACTCCTCTAGCTATAGCAAAGCCAATCCTGCTAAGATGTGAGCAACTACACCTGCCCTATGTCCTGGGTCCTAGAGAACATCTGATCCGCTTCAAAAACCCAACAACTCCCTTGTCTACTTCCCCCAAAGAAGAGAAGGAAAAAGCAAGGAAACTGTAACCAATAACCTTACACCGTGCCAAATACTTATCCCGCTTCCGTTGTGCTGTTGCTGCCACCACCCAACCAAGAACAAAGTCTGAAAACCCAGATTACGTCATAGGAGAAGACCTCGTCGGGTCGACACGCATATCTAGGCTACTATCCCAAGATTAGAGTAAGACATTTGCTGGTCGAAGAGCTCGTTGCCCTCGCTAGTGAGCCCAATATTTACCTCCTTACGAGCGGAAATCCCAGAGCGATAACAGACGTCAAGAAGTGTATCGCGGACAACATTGTGTTGATGTTTAATACCCACAATCGAAGCACAGGACACGGTATGATCCCCATAAATGTCACTAAAGAAAACCCGAGAGCAAGCAGAATACGATGTCAAAACAGAGAACAATGGAACACCCAATCAATAGCAAAGAACCGAATGATGAGTCTTACCGTTCATGGTCTGGCCTAAACCTAAGATTGGGACCGCCCGCAACCAAGCTGAAGAGTGATCCCCCTATTGTGAATTCCATAGGGAAAGTTGACATGAAGATAAGGAGAAGGTGGATTCCGCATCAACAGTAACCTTCGTGAAATATATGTCTGCCAATTTCTTCATGAGTGTGGAGGCAGCGATCTCACTAGGGCTACTCATAAGGTCGGTATCCATGGTCCTATTGAAAAGACCTAGGGCATCATCAAAGGCCGGTCCCGGGCCATCAACACCAGATAGTCGAAGAAGCGAAGCTTGTAAACTAGATGACTGCAAACGGGATGCAAGGAAAGCATAATGTTGAACATCACCAGTTGAATAAACACCCAATCCCCCAGAAGAAAAGGTAAGGTGGCAAGTCGCCATCGCCAGTCCCCAAAACTAGGCCCCAAAGCAGTCACAATACGCTTTAAAGAACCCCGAAGGGCCGCATCAAAAGATAACTGAGCCGTTTTAAAAATAGGAGGTAGACAAGTACGCAAAGCAAAGTAAAGTTTGGAAACTCAAGTACACGCACGAAGAAGCAACAACTCACACTAGCCTAGCAACAGCATCTATCGACACAATAGTCTTTGATACCTGCTCCGAGACCAACTCCTAACAGAATGAAGAATCCGTACTAACTGGACCACCAAGCAACTAAACACCTTGCGTAGGCCGAGCAATATCCGGAGGAAAGACACCCTCAAGATGACTGTGTGGGTCCTCCGCTGGCTAGAAGACCTTTGTCTTCGTAACATTCACATGGAACCCTAAACGAGGCCTCTCTTCTAAAATCATCTCCGAAACCTTACCAACCACCGGAGTATCACTAATGATAGTGCCATCATCCAAGTACCAAGCCTGAAGAGATAGAACAAAAGAATCTCTTATTCGACACACCAACGAATGTAGAACCAAAGCAAAAGGAAAAGGGCCGAAAGGATCCCTCTGCTGCACATCTTGACAAGACCATAAGGTATGCTCCCCATAATACTACCTCACTGGAGAAGAGTAGTAGAATTCAACCCAATGCGAAAGAGCATGACAATGGTCTCGAACCTCACGTAACAAAGCTGATTGATCAATTAAATTGAACGCATTATGATAATCCACCGATAACATGGAGATGACAATGTCGGCCCCGTGGGCCTCAACCAGACGTTGACAGCATGTAGAATGGCCTCACCACATGCCGGAGCTCGAACTCCAAACTGGATACCTCCTAAGTAGTTTCCTAAACGCGGACCTATCAAAGCTACTCCGACCATAGAAACAAGGTGCCTCCAAATAGTGCCCACAACAATTGGTCGAATACCACCGCCAGGCTTAACAAGTGGCGTAAGAGGAGCAGTAGCAACCTATCCCTATTATTATTATTATTATTATTATTATTATTATTATTATTATTATTATTATTATTATTATTATTATTATTATTATTATTATTATTATTATTATTATTCAAGTTCAAAAGGGTCAAATGAAGTCATAATGTAACTCGAGATACGTTCACGAAAAAAAACCTAATAAAAAGAGATGTAGTTTTTATGTTTTCAATGAGTACAAGGTTGAGCATTAGCTCTTAATAAGCTCATAGACCCTGTGTTGGTTTGTGATAAGTACAAACTTGATGAACTTATCTAGCTACGTGAATGTGGGAAATTTGTCCAACCCCTATGAGAGGAGTCTCTAGAGGATTCATGAAAAAACTAGGAAATTAAGGAACAATTTGCATGTGTGTGTGAGAACTTATTGATTTTGAGAAAGGTGAAATGTGCAAACATGTTCATACAAGCTACATTGATAGGTTCACGTAATCTCCACCTAAAATGGTTGTAGAACACATTTGTAAACATTGGGTGTCAATTCATGTCCAAAAGACATTGATAACATAAACAATTAAGTCTCCAATGCTCATTTCTTTTTGTATTCATATTCGTCTCTATTCTTTGAATCATGTAGGGGAATGTTTGAATTATATACTCCAATATTGATGCATCAAAGAATACCTTTGTCCACATTGGTATATTGACAAATTTTCCTCTTGTTTATTAAGGGGAATGTGTGTTTTAGTGTTTGAAGCTTAGTGTGAGGGCTAGTATATAGGTATCCCCACACCTACACCGCCGCCGTCGTCCGGCTCAAGCTCGTGTTCGTGACACRTGTGTGGGTGTGGCTCGTATTGTACTCAACCTATATTTTTGGTCAAACACCAATTGATTTTGTAATGTTCAAATATTGATTGTTTTCCTATACAAAAGATTCATGCCTCCATTACAGATTTATTTTTGCTTGATTTTTAGCACAAATCTTACCTTAATTGTTTCATAATCTTTCATCCTCTAAATTATATATTTGACCTCTCTGATTCATTGAACACATAGAAAAACATCCTCCTCTCTCCAAAAATCACAATACTGTGTTCTCTCTTCTTTGGGCGAGCGGTTTTCAGTTTGAAATCTTTATAGTACACCATCCAGTTGGAGGTCGTGTTACCCTAGGGGCGATTGCCAAGAGACTGTGTGTATGATTACAGGGTAAATTGGACTTTAGGGTATAGTGTTCTTTGTCACGTGATGACGCATTTAGATAAGTTTTTCTATTATTTTTTTGGTGTTAGTTTTTTCTATTATCCTAGTCATATTTCCTATAAAAATAACGAGTAAATACTGAAACTAAATAAATTGAGAAAATATTATACTCCTTCTGTTCCATAATTATCTGTGCATTTTGAGTTTGTTTCCCATTATTCATATGTAGATGAATCTTCTACATATTATTTATTTATTTTATTACTTATTTATTTATTTATTATTATTATTATTATAACAATAAATATGTTATTAATTTTAATATGATTGTCCCCTTTATTCGTGCCTCGAGAAAAAAAAACAACACAAGAWATTATAATAATGATTACGGAGTATAAAACATTTATCAATAATATTAATACATACTACTCCGTACTACATATAGATCAATGGTTGAAATCTAACTTTTTTGACAAAGGTTAAAAGGTTGACATGGAATATAACTAATACGTGCGTCTATAATAGTGGTTACAATCACCTCTAAAAAAATTAGTGGCCAAATTCTTACAAAATAGTTTAATGAAATTCTTGAAGAAACTAAGGAGTGATACATTAAATGTGCTTTAACAATAAAAGGGATATTAATCTATCTATGCCTAGACTATAAAAACAAACTCTCATATTGTCCCCTCTCCTTCATTCTTTCAAGAACTATCTTCTTTCCTTGCTATGCACGATGTAGCATATTTGATCAAGCAACTTGGCTTCTTATTATTACGTTTAATTATGGTGTTTCGTCTAATCTCCATTTTTTATGCCATTTGCAATTGTTCTTCTTCCAACTTTTGATAATTTTATCTTAATTCATTCCCACCTCTTCATAGGGCTTCAATCAAAATTATCTTTGCACTCCTCCTTTCTTCTCCCTCCTATTTATATTCCTATTGTTTACAATACTGGCTCTGTGGCTCACTACGTTATTATTTTTTTTGCTCCTCGTATTTTATTTTAAATTTAATATTCAATTTTTTGATTTTATTTTGTTATAATGTTTTGTGTGTTGATTTTTTTAATAAGGTTTTTTTAGCTTTGTTATACAGATTGGAAGAGAATATCAAAAGTTTAAAGTATAAAGTTTTTTATGACAATGAGATGATAATGAATCAAACGTGTTGACTAAAAGCTTTGAAACTAACAATGAATGTGATGAATAATGTTGAAGGGAAAGATATATAAAATAAAACAATTAAATAGTGATTCATTTCCTGACTATTGTAATGCTGTTGTAAAGTGTGCAGATGATTTGAAAATGAAGATATATATCTATATTATAATAGAGAAGTTGCTTTGCATGAGGAGCCTCCAATCTCTCAATGGAGCTCCCACATGAAATTCCTCCAAAACACCCCTTTAAATTAAAAAACTACCTTAACCCTTCTCTCTTTTAACTGCCTAATATTTTTAATTATTCTTTAATTTAAACAAAAATATGAAAGCAAAAAATATAACCATACACACGTTTATCTATACTTTTAAGAGATGAGCAAAATAATAGCAACTACTTCATACCTATATATATTTTAAAAAAAAATTTAAAAAAACAAAAAACACACATACATGTTGACACTTTTACAGAAAAAAAAAATTTCCTTCAATAATACCTTTTGAAGGTAAAAAAAATATCCTTCAGTGATATATTTTGACAACAAAAAAAAAGCATAAATCAGTTTCTATTCTCTAACAAAATTATCACTATCCTATCATCACAAATCTATATTCGATATTCTAATTACTTATGACCCACTTTTTATAATATATTAATTTTTTTTACAGTGACAATTGAGTTGTATAAAGGTGCATAGACACAACAATTGCATAATCTAATTTAAGCATTTTTAGACGTCATTATTATTAAAAGTTTAATAATAAAATTATAAATTTTGGTCAGTATTTATAATGTTCTGTATAAATCATGACAAAAATTGTAACGTAGATTCTAAACATTGTTGCATTTTTATATGTCATCATGTAAAATTAGACTTTATTATATATGATCATTTAAATATATACGGGTATAATTATTTTTAAGTTAAATTTATTATCAACCGGTGCATTAGCAGATTTAGCACCCACGCACACATTCTATGATAGTTTTCAAAAAAAAAAAATCACTACAAATATATATTATTATTGATTTAGTTATTAGATATGATCATATATACCAAATTATATATCTTGAGTACAAAATATTACAGTAGATCRAAGTATTTTTCATCGAAGTATTATTGAGTATAAAATTCACTCTAGAAATGTAATATATCAGATAATTATAAGTTTCGAACAAGTGAGTTGCATATAGGTGCATCTATACATTTTATTATAATCAACCGATACATTAATTAATAAAATAGGTTAACTATAAGTTATGACAATAATGAACATAAATGAAAATACGTTGTAATCAACAACCGGTGCTTTAAGCACCGGCACCATCTAGTTATATGAAAAAAAAAAAAAGTGATATCCCTAAAAACTCTCCAAACCTCATATTCTCAATTCGTGTTAACTCCCGCCTTCAACTTTTCACCACAATAAAACTCTCTTACAAAATAAATAAAATAGCCATCATTCTATAACCACCAACAGTTATCTCTATTATATAAGCCAAGAGGGAGCAATAGTATTCCCTTTAGAAATTACCGCCAAGCCCTTTTGTACACTAATAGAAATTCATCTTATTACCTTACAAATTCAAAAAAAAAAATTGTCATTTAAAATTAGAAGAAATCAATTACACTCAAATCAATGCACAATCAAGGGACTGTTGACTTCAGCTTTATTTCACTTCAGTTCGACTCCATTCAGTTCAGTTCAGTTTAATTTAATTATTTTGTTAACTAATTTGTTATTACTGATAATGATAATGATAATGATGATAATATTGACGATAATGATGATATTAACAAGAATGACGATAATAAAAATTGTTATTATTTTTATTTATTTATTATTATTATTATATTAATAATATTATTCCTAAGTTAAACATTTCAATTTAATTTCATTAATCTTAACTTTCATGCTACATTATTAATCAATTTTATTTAAATAAAAATATTAATCCAAAAATATATCATTAGTAATCGTAAAATATTAATCCAAAGTTAAATATTAAACCAAGTTAAATACTCCCTCTGTTCCATGAAGTTCCTATCAATCACTATTCATAAGCTTCCCAATACATGTTTTATTTCATTTATATCTTTCGTTACACATTCGTATAAATTGTAACAATTGAATAATAATATTCTATACATTAACCCGAATCAAACAAGACCCCCACATGACAATATTTATTATTATACTTTAAGAGTTATTTACAAGATTCTCTTCACTTATGAATAGTTAAAAAAACGCCAATGGCATGAACTTCAAGGAACGAAGGGAGTAGTTAATTATTAATCCAAAGATTTACTCCGTATTATTAATAATAGTTATATGTAAAGTTAAATATTAATCAAAAGATATACTCCGTATTATTAATAATAGTTATATCCAAAGTTAAATATTAATCGATGATTAATATTAATCAAAATTTAAATATTAACCTAAGTTAATATTGTTAAATATTAACCCAAAGATATATTATAAATAACAGTTAAATATTAATATGATTATTATGTAGTTAAATAGTTATACTTCCTCCGTATCAAAATAAACGCAACGATTTGATACTTTTTCTCTCTACTTTATGTCAAATCGTTGCGTTTAATTTGATACAGAGGAAGTATATTAATCCCAAGATTCATATTAATCCAAAGTTAAATACGGAGTATTTCAGTTCAGTTCAGCCTGTTTAGTTCAGTTCAATTGATTTCAGTTAATGTAAACGAACCCCAAATAAAAACAATTATCTTTGACTAACATAATTACGACAGAAAACTTGTCATAAACTAATAAAGTCATAAGAAAAAAATTAAAATTTTTTATTTGAACCGAAAACCGTTACAAATTTCAAAGAATTTCTTCACATTTTGTAAATTAAAATTACAAACCCAAAATAAAGGTGGTTTATAAAATAGAAGAGATCTATTTATGCTAAAATATTTTTTTTTTTCTAAATAACTTATTTTAATGCATTTTTGTAATCAAATTATTTAACTATTTCATAACTACAATATGTCTATAATACAATTTCATGCATGACCTAATGATCTATAGTAATAATTTTTTTTTTAAATAAAACCGCACGCATCGTGCGCATATAAAACTAGTATTACATATATTAAAAATTTAAAACTCTCACCCAAACACATAAGTGACACGTGATATCTCTCCCGCACTCCAATTTCCTCTCCTTTGTTTTCATCTCTTCTATCAATCCTCCTTTGTTTTCACCTCTCCCATCTTTTCATTTCCTATTTTTTATTTACAATTTCTCACTCATAATTATGTCTCCTAGCTATCCTCTCACTAAATTTATTTTATATAAAACTGAGCATAGTCCTATTGAAATTAAATATTCTCTCCTTAACGCAATAAAAACAACAATTGATTTTTCACACATTTTGAAGAAGAGATTTAACATAATAAATGAGCAAATTAATCAAAATATTTTAACATAATAAACTTATAATCTTATTCTTCACTGTGTTAAAACTGTTTACTAATTTGCTCATTTACATTGTTAAATTTCTTCTTAAAAATACGTGAAAAGTGAATTGTTCCTTTTATTGCATTACGGAGGGAGTTTTATATATAAATCTAAGTAACTTATGAAAATAGCTGTATTAGTTGAAAATTTGATGTTTCTTAGAATCAGGCCCAGTCAAAGTCAGGTTCAATAGGACTGTACTGCAGGTCTGCAGCTTATAACTGTATTCAGCAATCCAATTATATCCAGGCACCAAACATTCGGAATACCCACTAATCCTATTACGCCTTAGGCGCAATTACATTCTAAATATGCACTAATTTAGTTGTGATTCAGGTAAAACACTAGCTTGCTGAGATTGTTCAATCACAGAAAGCTGGTTTTCAGTATCACTTACAGACTTGGTTTCTGTTGTGAGGGTTACATCATATTCACAAAATTGCTCTGATAAATTACTATCTTCATAAGGGGGTTCTATGCAATCGTTGGGTTCAGTACCTACTTCCACAGCTTCGACGACAGCTTTTTGGTCTTCCTGAACTGGGCCCAAGACAACCGAATGAACAGTCACAACTTCACTTCGGTTATTTGTATTAATCTCATCAGTCTTATTTATTTCCATTTTACATGCAACGGGTACATGGGAAAGCTCCTCTTTTCTTGGTTCTATTGTTACATTTGTAAACCTAGCCTCCGACTTCAAGGAATCTGAACCATTTAAAAGCTCTGGCTTGATTTCACAAGCACCTGTGCTGTCTAGAAGATACGTAGTCTCCATATCAGGGCTGCTTATCAACTGAAATTTTGGTTCATTTAAAACTTCATGTCCGGAGTCTTCTTGAGCATTTTTATTTGCAGTTTCTGTTTCAGGATCTCCTTCCAAGAAAATCCCTACATTACGCGACCCATCATCGCCCAAAGCATAGATATCTTCAACTCCTAGATAAAGGATAATTTTGGGTTTTTTGTTAAAAAAAAAAAAAAAAAAAAAAAAACATATATATCACTGTAATCTGAAGATAGATTATCAGAAGTGATAGCAAATGTCACTGAACTAAAGATTACCTCTTTGTAGATCCGTAGTTTGCTCCACATAAAGTGTCTTTTTTAGCATCACAGTTCCCGGAAACACCATCAAGTTGATTTTGCTCAAGCTTTTTTTCTCATCCTCATCCATAAGTACAAAGCCAAAACCAATTGTCCAGGTTTCTACTAAATCAGCAATCGCAGCTATCACAAGCTTCTCAACTTTCAGGGATATGAGCATCTAGTGGTTTACGAAAATAAGAAAAGATATGAGAACCACAGACATTGAGTCAAAAAAGTGATATTATGTTCATAGTCATTGGCATGTGCAGCCTTGCCGAACAGAAGTGATACCAATGGAAAGGGGAAAAAAACCTCTCCCACCAGCCAACATCATAGAAAAGACAGCCAGAGGCTAAAGTAAGATACCTTCTCAATAGAATTTAGCAAACGGCGACACATTCCCTGCCGACGATATTTGCTACAAGTTGCAATGAGTGGCATCTCAGCAACAGCTACTCCATGAATTCTGTGGCATTGAGGTTTAATTTCTTATAAGTTGTTAGATAAAATGATACAAAACAGCTACTCCATGAAGGACAGAATGGAGACACGTTGATCAACGGAATTCATAGGTTGCATTTGTACATACCTGATAGATGCAACAGATATCAGTACATCATCCTTCTCTAAAACAGCAGTATAAAAACCATGATAATCTAGTCTTGCAAAGTCGGACCTGAAAAATGAAAATCATTCAAACAGAACGTCAAAGGAAAGCTTGGAAGAAAAACCCTTCAAGAAAATCACATGACAGAAAGTCAAGGCAAAAACAAGATGGTCATCACCATGGCACAATCTATTCTCTAGTGTTTATTGCCCAAGAAAGAAGTATAGCTAGTATTTTGAAACTTCCTTAAATAGAAAAAGTAGCGAGTAAAAAAATAACAGAAGAAAAAATAACTTTGATCTTAAATTTGTTCCGGATAATTTGCAATACTTCGAAGTCTGAGAAAAGGTAAGTTTTATACAATGGGACTCGAGTATCTTTCATATAAAGAGTGCCAGACCAAAATAATTCATAAGGACAGAAGTACAGAACTGCAGGTGAAATCGGTCAATCCTAAGTCCTAACAAAAAGTCTAACTTCTAAAATTTGACAAACTAACAGAAAAGATCAGGTCGTTTTTATTTCAACATTGCAAGCTCGCCATGCTGATTATTTGGTGATAGAAATCAACAATTCCAAGTCATCTATTAAGACAAAGTACAATAAGTGGTTTTGCAGGTACAATAGGTAGTGTTCAAGACAGTTAGAAGGGATGCTTCACACTATAATACCCTATTACTACAGCTGAGGGTGATAATAATAATTCAGACACCAGAGGCTTAATGAATTATGATACCCAACAACACCCCAAAATCAAAGGAGAAGGTAATCGAGTAAATTGAGAATTAATACATCATTTTCAAATAAACTAATTAAATTATATCACAGAAAGGTCCACTGTGGAAGCAATAGATCATTTAGGACATATATACTGCAGTGATAAGAAAAAAAAATCTACACACATTGGTCTTCATCAACCAACAAAAGGCTTATGATTAGGTCCTAGAGAAATGTCATGGAGGTGCTTAGAGGTGAAAAACATGAGGACATGGAATTATACCAAAAAAAGATAGATTTCATAAGTAGGGTGAGAATCCAAGTAGCTTTTATTGATATACAAAGAACAAGGCCTAAAACATTGAAAGCAAGGCACCCTGATTCCCTACTATGGAGAAAAGAAAGTATACTCTCAATAGATTCAGCAAGAATAGATCAATCTAAAATGACTCAGTATGAAGATATAAGGCAAAACTTGAAATTTTCATGCTAAGAGAGGATGTGCAATCTCATCCCTCTTTAAGGAATCCAAAACTTTGGAGGGTTCCACGCTAATTGGTACGTACTTGATATCAATTATTCAGCAGCACAATGGTGCTAACTGCTAAGAGAACAAATATTACGGCCTATTCATTTTAAATGATTCTACCAAGATTTTAGATTAAAAAACAATTTTTTAAGATTAATGATACAAATTGTTTTTTAAAATTCTAATTTATTTTTATTTTTATTGCGTTTTCTGGTCGTGCCAGTTTTTCTGATACATTAGCTTTAACATTTTCTGTCCCCATGCCCATGCATTCCTCCCCCCTGCGCGGTATATGTCTCTTACTGCAACCTAGCCCAACCATATACACATACTGCTGTAAAACTTACCCCCAATTGTACACCACTTGTGGTATCATATCTATCCCTGTTCTTGGATCAACCATGGATAGGAAGCACTCTTCCATAATTGTAACAGCAACAGATAACTTAGAATTGCATTCAGCCTTTAGAGCAAAATGTTGAGCAGAAGGAACTTTTTGGTCATCATGGATGCATCTTAGAAGTGTCCAGGAATAACCATCAGCAATTTGGTTGGACATGCCAATATGAGATTGCAGACCACTGAAGACCTGCATAATCATCCGCATAATGGCTTCAAAGGTTAGAATTATTATATTTCAATTATAAAAATGCTCAAAGTAAAAATAAATAAAAAATAAAAAATAAATTAAAAAAATAAAGCCAGACAGTTCCACCAACATAAATTGTGGAAGATTCATGAATACCTTTCATGCCTAAATGAATATCGGATGCAGTTTAATTTATCCTTCAACTTATAATATAATTATCGATATGCTATAAATTGACATAGCTAGACAGATTTCACAGTGGTAATTGGACGATAAAGAAAAGTAGGTGATCATAAATGGAGAACGATGATGCCTAATGAAAGATGATAATGCTGATTATGAAATTAACACAAACTACAATATCAAGCTTTCAAGAGGCTTGAATTTCTCCCAATTACAAGCTTTGAAGTGGCTTGTTCACTCCCAAGAGAACACTCATTAACATTCAACATACTTTCCTTTTCTAATTAGTTCATATTTATAAACATCGTAGCTAACTATTCCTGTTACTCTACTAGCGCTCCAGGCAACCGCTACTAGCTTCTAACTTCTTCTCCAAATCCTAGTAACAAACTAATTATTCACTCCCTAAACTACCCACTCCGAGTAATATCAATTCCTAACATAATACTAACAGTTCCGATGGGGAATGATACTATAGACCTGATTACCTCTTCACAACCAGCACCACAGAACCATGGAGCATCACCAACTTCACAGATACTCTTGTCTGTTAAGCACGTTTTATGATCTGTTAACAGATTAAACAGTTATCAGTACATGTATCTTAGATAGAGATGAAGATAATTTTCTATCACGGCCATACACAATTATAAATCATGCTTTGTTCACACAAAATCATAAACTCAAAAACATTCCAGAGAGTAAAGAGGTGTACACTTTTTGTCGCATTGTGAACACTTCAGTGCTGCACAAGTAATCAAGGTTCCTGTAGTATTGGCCAGGGCTCCACAAACTTGACATGTGCATTTTGGGCAGTACCAGCTCCCTTCAGGAAGATCCTGTGCCAGAAACAATATCGAATTCACTTGGTCCATGAGGACCCTAAATAGATGGGTAAGCAAATATATGTAATACATCCAAAATGGCCTGCTAGAGTCTTAAATTATGCCAGGAAGAAAGACACCAGAGTTGGTAGCCAGAGCAAACAAAATGGAAGCTGAGGGCAGAGCAGTACATCAAACATGTGACACCAAAAGCAAGGAAAGGCAGAGAGCAATAAATCATTTTGGGGATTCATGGGGTTATATACTTTGGGTAGGTCGCAGTAAAAAGGCAATGAGATGTCATTAGGGTTGAGTGTTGGGAGAGTAAGGACCTCTCGATGGTTCTCTTAAAGTGCCCATCATTTCTGGTGAACCTAGTTATCCTTTGTTTCTGTTAATTACCTATAGTGTCAAATTCATTACAATATATTACTCTATGCATATACAAACACCTTGTCATTACACACGCACACACACACACACACACACACACACACACACACACTTTTTGGGACAGTGACACAAGTAATATATTCGGCAATCTGCCAATTTATTAGATTGAATAAAGGCTTCACTCTCTTAGTAACAAACACAATAATGCAGACGAAAGCACAGAGAGAAACTTATAATTCCCAGACTTAGTCCGCATTCACAAAAATTCAAAAGTAATCAGTTCCCTCATTTTTATTTTTATTTTGAAAGAAATTCACTTCTCACTTTCATTCTAGCCATCCAAGGGAGTTGATGATCATTTCCTTAAGTCAATTAATCCCTCTCATTGACTCTTCCATTTTTGCTCTCCTTCACCCTCTTTCCCTCTTCTTGTTATCATCCATAGTTCATCCTATACATTTATTTTTCTTGAAATGGCTATTTGATTAGAGCTTTAAAAATGGAAATGCCATGCTCTCAACAATCTTTGAAAAGGAACAATTAGTGACTCTATTTTAGAAGATATTCTTCAGTATGAATAATAAATACAGAAGTCTTACTAATACAAGGAATTGTATATGACATAAGTTGAACAAGCAGAGACCAAACATTTCCCGAATGACCATCTCCCATCTGCTAGAACTGAGAAATTTGACTATTATTACAAACTCTACATTCACCCTTCTCCTCTTGTACCCAAACCCTTCATGATCAGTAGTGCACTTCTTTCAATTATCTTACAAAATAACTTTGTTTAAAAAGGCTGGTAATTCATCAACAAATTTCAGAACAAGCATATTATCCTTGAGACTGCATCACTTATAACATTATCAACCACCTAATTGACCTTAAGACCACCTTCACAATCTGCCTACCCTTCACGAAGGCCTTTAAAAATCCCCTTGTCCATGTTTCAAAAATAGGTATAGCATGCCGACAAAGGAGAAATATTAGAATGGCCAAAACACTTGGATGATTGGAGGATTTCCAATGATAAGCCAATTGTCAAATTAGCTTGACACGCCACATGAGAATTCCACTATTCTTTACTAGCTAAGTTGTGCCTCAATGATTAGCTGTATAGCTTTCTATTGAAAGAAGTTCCACTTATCATTAATTAGACTCATTTTCTCAATTATTTTATCTTTGTTTATTCATTTTATTAATGAAACCCACTTGCTTTTGCCTAGTTTTTACCCAAAGCAAATTAGCTTTGGCAAGCTAATTTGCTTGGCCAGGCTAATTGCTTATTTTTACTCTAATATGTCAAGCTAATAGCCTAATAGCTAGAGACTTTTAAACTTTGCAAGCAAATTCCTAGCTATAACCATTGGAGATGCTCTTATAAATACCTGGTATGTCAGTATGTGATCTCATGGTTTAAAAACTAGTAATACAAAGTGTTATGTCCAGTCCACAAAAAAAGAAGAGTCACAATGGGAGTAGAGAAGCCTTGTTTTGTTTAGTTTTTGGAAAGTAAGTGAACCCATAGTACCAAAGGGCACCATTAAAGGAAAAGTCATTCCTAATCAAATCAAAAAGTAAATATAGCCAAAACCATATAATACATAGTTCAACCAAGAAGTACCATCCCAATACAAAAGCAAGAGATGTTGGTGATTAACACATCAAATTCACCCACTAGAGACCCTACACTCCTAATGTGTAGAATTTCATGCTTAGAAAATATGTACTATGAATTCTCTTGCAATACCTTATTGGATTACCCAAAGTGACAAAAAATTCTTTTGCACCAATAAAGTAATTGAATGCTTGATTTTACACATCTGAATTGTAGTGCAAGCATTACTCAAAATGCTCGAGACATAGTATTATCCATTCCAACTAATGCCTAAAATAACAGATCAGTTGTTTTGTTTCAATAATCTTTACACGATTACACATAATCCATTACCATCCAAAGACGAGAAGAATATCATAAAAGTATATAATCTGTTCAGAAAATAACATAAAGATATTATAAGACATAGCACAATATTGGTTGACATAAATATAATTTATGGTCTATCATAGTAGCAACGATGAAGAAGTGAGAGAGTGAAAATGAGTCCATTTAAGCTCTATGGATAGGAGAGATGATAAGGTTTTAAGAAATGTGGATTTTTATCCAATATGTGGGTAGAAAGAGATAGAATATTCATGAAAGCAATAAAGTACAGGTAACAAGAACTTCATGGAACAAATGAGCAATGAAAAGTAGGAATAAAAGCAGGGTATGAAGGTAACTTATGAAAAGAGTATATATGGTTAACAATCTCAAATAAATTCCACAACTATACCAAAGAACTTAAAATAAGGTAAGGTTTTATACACATACTTTTCTTGATTAAAAAACTACTGCAAAGACATTTGGCATCCAAATGAAATGGCAAGTATTGATCCAGATGAGGCACCCAATTTGAACAGTTTGAGGCTATAAGTAAAGTAGTAGTTAAAGTTTTGGTCACTTGTAGTAAGCAAGCAAAGACCGGAATCTTGACTTGGAACAGAGTGAGCAAAGACCAGAAGCTCGATTGGAACAGAATGAGAAAAGATCAGAACACAATCAAGAGCTAAGGAGAAATACATCAAAAGGAAAATGCAAAGGCACAAACTGAGCGGAGAAATCAACAACCATTTTATCCAATAGCTTACCTTAGAAACAAACACCTCTTGAGTGGCATAAATAACAGAACACATGCAGAATTTCAACCTAAAATGGAGTATGTATAACACTAGAACAAACCATGCCATTGAGAATCTAAGGAAACCAAAAGTTAGGATCGAGGTTTTCCTTAACTGCATATAGACTCAATTTCTAGCTTCTGAGGCTGGTCATATAGGGCAATTTTGCATGCAGTTGCCTTATCTAACGGATTTTAATTGAAAAAACTGGCCAACATGATTGAGATTGATTAAATAGGAAGCAAGATACACAAGCATATGAACCACAAAGTCACAAACCTCTGCTGACAAACATAACTGATGAAATGTAGAAGGGCAGTTGTCACAACACAGCAATTCTCCCCCATCACCACAAATCCCACAAGAATCATCATTTTTGTCAAATTCATCAAGTGGCACATGCTGCGTGCAATTCCTCCTGACCTTGTATTCATCCGACCAAGCTTGAAGTTGGCATAATGTATACGGCCTACCAGACCCCACAAAAAGATTTAAACAAGGACGATTCTGATTAAAACCTGCGTGGTTCTTAAACTTAGAGACAGAAAACACCTCACTGCAACAATTACATAGAATCCCATTCTTTGTAACATGACCTTCTTTAATCACAGCATCCTCCTTTAGATCACGATATTGTACTGTTTCATTTGTAAGTATAGCACCAGCACTAATTAGCCATGCCAAGATTGTTCTTTCACCTTTCAATGTCCACCTATCTGTGACATGTTTCCCACCCTTACCAATGCCTCGCAGAAGCAACCTGCAACTACCTTTCTGAGTCTTGCGTTTCTTCAGGTATCTAGTCTTAAACTTCCTAGGCCCATGACCACAATCTGTTTTACTAGATTTGAAGCTTCTTTTCTTAATTATAGCCGAGATCAACAAGTCATCATCCTTAAGCCGGCAGCCCACTGACTTCCTCTTGCTACTGTGATGCTTTTTAGGTCTCATGCCTTGCCTGGAAGACTGAGATTCAATACATCCATCATATTGTTTGACAGTATCAGGAACAACATTTAGCTCTTCCGAACAACCATAGAGTTCTTGTCCGGCAGACCCTTCGTAATTAGAGTCCATTTTTTTCACTTCTGCATTAACAGAAAATCTTTCCGGTGGTTCAGTCCCTTGATCAGAATCTTTGATTTCCTGACTCTGTTTATTGCAGCTTGGAGAACTTGTACAACTAGCCTGATGAAGTGAAGGATGTCTGTTGATAGCTTTAGTCTTAGAAGTGTCCAAAGGAACATCATATAGATAATTTGGTTGCTGTAAACACGTGCTATAAGAGACACAAGCCGATGAACAATTTGCGTTCTGATCTTCATCTATGCAAGGTCCCTCATTGCAATTTTCATTGTCAGAAACTGTCTTTAAAAGACGCATGCTGTTTCCTTCAGATACATATATTGATCTGGTTTTATGAGTCTCTATTATATCCGAATCCATAGAACCACTAGATAACATTTCACCATGGCTATTTAGAAGTCTTTTCCGATAACCTTTACTAGATTTCAATTTGCTATACACTTCAATTACATTGTTTTGCTTTGCTTTTGCTTCGACTAATTTCCCTGCTCTGAGTGCATGAATCTTTCTGTTAACAAGAACAACATTCACAAATGGATCCAGAAGGCTCCATTGACACAATAGTGAACACTTTGGCTCCCAATCATTCATTGTTCTGTCAATATAACTCAGGGTCTCATACAGATCAGAACAGAACTGATCAACATTAGTCCACTGCTTATCATCTGCAGTCACTTTGTTGTTGTCATAAGCAGATAAGCTATGACCAATAACGTCCCAAACTTTGCCAAATTCACGATAAAGCTTTCCATCAGGTGATCGGTAAATATTTCGGTTCCGTCCATCATTTCTTATGTGTGTCTCAGGAGACCATCCAGCTCTTTCAAGCAAGAGATGCACTCGGGAACGAAGAACACAGTGGGCATCCTTCATCTTATCACCTGTCAATGTTTCATCATCACCTTTACATTCATGATAAATAGCTTTTTCAGGGCTTCCGTTAGAACAATGAAGTGGCCCAGGCTCGCTGACAACAGCAGCCGTAGGGGCGGAAACCAATAGTTTGGTAACAGAACTTTCCTGGGAAATAGGTGAGGCTATAGAGTTACTACAACCCACTTGCTTTACTTCACTTCCATCTGAGCCTGACAAGCTACCACTGACAGCACTGCTATCGCCTAAGTTGCCTTCTCTATCGGATTCAGGATATTGATTTAATACATAACAACTAGATGTCACACCTTCACTGCATGATTCAACCACATGACACATTAGAATTTGGCAGGGATCTAGTTGCACGGGACGACAAGCTTCAGAAACAACTTGCTTCAGCGGAATAGATGAAGCAACAGCCTTATCAAGGTAAGGTTTAAAAGTAGACAGCTCACTCACTGAATATCTCATTCTCTTAGTATGCACATCATGACCAATTCCTTCACCCATAATAGACCCTTCTGCGGAGCTTAATGCTTGACAATCTCTCTGAAATTCAGCAGAAGCAGGATCCTTCTCACATATGTCTTTTGAGGAAGCTTGGATTGTTATGGCTGAGTTTTCACTATGTGAACAAGGTGAAATCTCAAGCATCTTTTCATGCTCATTGAGAGATCTGGTAACTTCTGCATTATCAATCTTCTCACTAAAACCAACTGCAGGATTTCCATAAAACACCTCCTGAGAAATGCGGAGCTCTTCATTTGATACCTCAAAGCTCTCATCTCCTAAATCAAAGATATCTTGGCGATGCATCTTTTGGGATCTTAGTATATATTCATATTTCCCTATATTTCTGCTTGTTTCCAGCTTCCTACGTGATTTAGCTCACATTTGAAACTCTTTACAGGCATCTCAAACCTGCACCAAAATAAAGTAATGGAGTATGTCAAGTTTGCCCCAGGAACATTTTATGACATCTTAGAAAGGGATACTCTATAGTTTATGCATACATTACATGTCTTAAAGCTGCACAAGGTTCTTGATTCTACACAATAACAATGAAAATGCACTGAATAAACAATATCACATGGATAGAACCAAAAGTGACATTGCAGAAGCATTATTTTCAATTAAACTTGAGCAGACGATTTTTAGACCCTGGCTACTTCCTAAATTGTACAGTAACTTGTTTAATAAAAAGTCATGTACAAATGAACTGCATGATTATTGATGATCTACAATATAAAGCATTTAAATGAATTCTTTCCAGTATAACCAAAAGGAGAGCAGGAAAGGGAAAGAGAGCATGGCAACACTTTTTCACACAGATGGAAAATATGAAATAGCACTCGTACAGCTTAAAGGATCAACTATAGTCATCTTCTTCTATAATTAAGTAGATACATGTCGAAAGCTACTGTCCTCATCCAACAAAAGTATAAGTCACATTTACGAAAATTAATTTTTCAATCACTTCTCCGTTTCAAACTAGATGCATCACTTCTTTCCTTTTGGGAATTTTTTTATCTCTATTTCTTCCCCATCACATGGGTAATCTCTATCTCTATCTCTCTCCTCTCCAAAAATTTCCTGATCCTTTTTTAGAGTACATCATGTATTATGAAACAGAAGAAGTATTAAGTATTCAAAAATACAAGAGCTTGGTCAGAAATGTTATTGAGCAGCTTGAAATTTTGTTAAAATGTTAAGTATAGTAACCAATGTATCGTGGAGAAAAGTAAGTAGCGATCAAATTATAGAATAGTTCCAAGCTTGAGACCTTAAAAAGTCACTCTCCAAAAGCTTATGAATAGAACAAATTCAACAAAATTACTTGCTATACAAAGACATATGACTTAAAATGATCAACAATGATACAGTGTCGAAAAATTATTGTAAGGATATAAAAATATATATCACGGAGATAAAATATACTTCCACTGTTCATAGAAGTGTACATTTACATTTTATTCTGTTTCGGGACATATTTTACCTTATTTTATACTCGAGGGAAGTTATGTGGAGCCCAATTTCATCCACTTGCCATTACTTACTTCGATTTCATTGGTTATTATCTCACTCGCTTGTTTCCCTCTCAAATCTATTTCTCAATTTTGCCCCCACCTCCATTATTTTATATTATTACTTGGCAATTCCCCCAATTAATAACTGATATTTAAGATGACTTAGGATGGACATGTGTAGAAAGAGCCCGTCTAACAATCAAAAAGGAACAAATAATAGACATTCCATACAAAGAAGGCATGTGTAAACACGAACTAAGAATAAATACTTTATCCTACAGGACCCCCACGAAGGAAAAAATATGATGCCCTAAACTGCGTTTTCATCCTATTAACACTAAGCTACAATTATTCACACAGACCGCTAAGTGAAAACCTACTTCTCATTGTTTCATAATCAACAAGCTACAAACTAACCGGCTTCCAGTCACTCCATCACCATGTTACAAGGTAGCTTTGGGGTTGTTGTAGAAGTATAAGGAACTTTGCTACTTTCTCAAGCACAAGTTATCAAAAAATAAGGGATAATAAAGTTGTTCGACTACAAGGTTTTCCCATCTTCTATAGTTTTCGTTACCTTCGTTGATTACTTTCCCATCTTCTACGTAACTCCATCATGATCTGCTTCAGATTAACATGTTGCAGACTCTTTCAGAAAGCTTTAGGTCCCAAAGGAGAACCTGAAAATGTTCCTATAGCCAATCATAGGGGAACAAATGATAACCTCGACGACAATGTAAGGCAATGGACTCCTCCATTCTTCATCAAATTCTTACCCTGGACTCCTCCAGCTTCTTCCACTTCCTTTCCTTACCTACTGAATCCTAACATATTTAAACTAAACAGTAAAAATAGGAAAACAACTCAATCCTTCCTTTCCTATCCGATTCATCCAGTCCTCCCTGCCAAACACTTTACCAAAAGAATTAAAGTGTCATATCATATCTTATCCCTCATTGTAAATGCTACATACCATTCACAAGCAATGCTGATATTTCTTTTTGTGCATGCAACAACCACTGAGATAATTATCATCAAAATCATAATGACATGATTTCTTCCAGTAGTATATGCAAGCCAACTCGATTTTAACATAGTTAACTGCTTAATTTTCCAGAATCTAACATAAACCCACTAATGAAAAATAGAAATCCGAAATCAACAACAAATACCAAATTAAAAAAAAAAATCCTCAAAATCACTTCTTTAGCTAATGAAATGCTACAAAAACATCACAAAAATGCAAGTAAAAAAAAATCTGAGATCAAGCTAAAAACTACACTTCACATAATCCAGAAAATAAAAAATTATAAGCAATCTAAACACAAAATTGAAACTAACTTGAAGCAGAGATCTACTAACCTTTTGGTGCAAAAATCGGTCGAAATGGTGAGAAATTGGGGTTCAGAAATTGGGAAAATTTCACTCAAAATTCAGCGAAAATCCCGAAAAAAAAAAGTGAGTACCCTTTGATTAACTATTGCAACCCAACAACAGAGAAATAATCATAACATATAACAAAATAAAGATGAAAACTTTAGATGGTTTTTGGCGAAAGATGAGAATATCTCTCTCTAAAACATTGCAAAACGTATAAATATCAATTGAAAATGTGAAAATGTGAAAATGTGAAATGAAACTGAAGTGAGTCACTGTATTTGTGCATGTATTTCCTCTCTCAGACCACTTATCTGTAATTTGATTTCATCATCGCACATGACATTGCATACTATGACATGGGTTTGTTGTTGTTGTTGTTGTTGCTGTTGTTGTATTAAGGCTTTATTTATTTAAGTATAAGAAATATTAATAACAACGTCTTACAAACAAAATGCAGGGTTTATGAATGTAATTTGCTTCATTTGAAGTGTGTGTAATTGTCTATGTTTCTCTTCTTTCTTCTCTTTTGGGTAAGAAAATGAATTCCATGTCTTGTTGGCTATGCATAATTTCATGTACATATATTTTTCATATAGATAATGACTTATTTATAAGCGTAATCTATATAAATTTTACGGAGTATTTAAGCACTACCATTTGTACTTCTAATTACCGTGTTCTCAACAAATGTAATTAAAAAGCGAATCAAGCTTTCTTTTTAAAAAGTTTCGCTTCTTTAAATTTGTTGATCCCCTGAACTTTCGAAATACAATACATTGTTTGCAAATTCTAGATATTTCTAGAATGAAATTTAGAAATCTCTTTTTTAAAATTATTTGAACTGGTTTTTTGAAGATCGATTGTATCAAGCTAGAGGATTTAGTCATTGACGATCGATCACCTTTAACAAAAGTTTCAAGACTATTGATAAAATCATTAAGTGGTCTTGTTCTTGAGCACGGGGGGCAGGTAGGGTGATTGTCTAAGTCAAGGACAAAAGACCAATAATCGCAGTAACTATTCAAAAAGATACTGTTAAAAGATTCCCATGCAAACAAAAGAAAAAAATTTATCCCCGTCATTCATATTTTGTTTTCTTAAATTTCTCTAAAAAAAACTTTAATGGATCGGGTTCATAATAAGTTACTATGAACTCGATAATATCATGTAATGTAATTATTGTTGCTCAATTTGTGTGTGTAGATTACAAAAAGAACTTTTCTTCGCCTCTTTTTCCACTTTGTTCACTTGTCGGTTTTCATATTTCCTCTTCCTCCATTTTCTCATCAATTACTACTTAACTTCTTTTTTTGTTCGTTTTGTCTTCTTCATTTGCAATTTCAAGTTATCTATGTAGCTCAATTGTAAGAATGGAGAACAATAAGTCAGAGAAGAACGAGATGCCAAAAATAAAACATCGATAACTATTTAGCTAGTTATAGTAAAGCTAATAGTCAACAAAACCATAATAAGCATTATCTGTTATAAAAATCCTCAATTATTTATGCAGAAATTTTAGAAGATATTTTCTTTTTTAGAATTTTATTTATTAGATAATCTGTTCATTGTATCGTAATAAGTGAATTGCATAAGTTTTTATATTATCATTATCCTACATTATAGTCCCTTGCAAAGTCTATTTTTTATTCAACATTTGGTATCATAGCCACATTGTGACCGTACCAATTCCAGGATAAAAGTTATAATGACAGAATTTACAAATTTCATGAGTGCATTGGTAAAACTCAACTAAAAGAATTATAATAATTAGAGTTTTCATAAGAAGTTTTATTTTGCAAGGGCGAAATCGATAAGAGATTGTAAGAGACAATAATACAACTGCTTCGGCCACAAGTAATGTAGAAGAATTAAAGAAATGACAAGTAAAGGTCGGAAAGACAATGTATGATTTTACTATGTCTATTGATGATAGTTTATTGCATAAAGTACGAGAAGCAAAGACTCCGGAGGAGATTAATGATAGCTTGAATTTTTGTTTGAGAAAACAAATGATGTAAAATTGCAATGCCTTGAAAGTTAGATCATGACTATCGAGCAATTCAAGGTAGCATGACTATTATTGATGTTTTTTCAAAGGTGAAATCTTTTTGTCAAGAAATAACAAAGTTGGACAATGATAATCCTATTACTGATACAATTCAAGGACACGATGGATTATTACACGCGGTGTACGACTAGAGTTTCATTCTCTCATTATAGCTACTCGTGGATGGACCAAGCCACGACCTTCATTAGAGCAATTGGAAAATATATATTTTGCCTAACCAAGAAGCTTAAAAAAAGCAACCAAGTGGAGTTACCGTTAAAGGGGCCGGGAAAGCTCATTATAGCAATAAAAAATATTCAAATGGACAAGAAGGTGGTTCAAAATCCAATAATGACCACAAGCCAAAAAGACAACAAGATCATTGGCAAAAAAGGTAAACATGGAGAGAAGTCTTCAATACGGGGGTGTGCGTTATTGTAGACACCTGAAAATGTCTCCCCAAATGAGTAATCCGTGATGAAACATACCGCGTCTCGCGATTGTTTCGACTCAGAAAAGATGCTTTGAATTCACAAAAGTTGGAAATACGTGAGGTCGTACTCGGAACTATTGAGCAAAGGTCAAATACAAGGCAAAAATATTTTCTTTCGGTTTTTCTCGATAAACTCAAAGGTTTTCAAACAAGTTACGCAGCTGGGATTCTCATCTTTGATTTCATCATTCGTCACATCTTTTCTGAATCCGCCAGTATTTTAAAAAATTATTTTTTCTGATTTATATGAATTTTCCTATGAATTTGGCATGTTTAATACGCATATACGCAGAAAATACATGAATAATTTAGAAAATACTAGAAAATACGCGGAAATGTCAGACAACGTACTTTCTTTGCGAAGGTGCACTTAGAAATAATCCGTAATCTTAGAAAATCGGACATAGCTGCTAAAGATTTACGTGAAATATCAGTTTTTGGAAAACTTATATACGCATTGGAGCCGTATAACCGGCTGAGCCGTATAAATACGCTGACAGGAGCGTATATATCGCACCATGTCCGCGTATCATACGCAGTATGGCCATACGAAATTGGAAAATTTGAGCAAGGATGCAGCGTATAATAGCTGCATATGACGTAAACACAGGAAGCAGCGTATATACGCCAACATGCACGTATATACGAGGGTTTCTTGCTCGTTTGTCCTCTGCTATAGATCACCTTGGCTCAGCCAGACACACACACCCACACTCTCGAGACATCGTCACTTCTTCCTCTCTCTAAAACACCTAAACACATACATTCGTATTTTAATTCAAAGCCACGATTCTCTTTGAATCAACAAGCGAAACCAAGGTTGAATTCCGAGATTACACATAACTCTCTTCACTTTCTTATTTTGATTAATCATTGTTTATAGTTTTTAAGTAATTTATAACAATGTGAACGACTTTGAAATCGTCCATGTATGGTAGTCTTTCATGTTTCTTTGTTTGTGTTTTCGGTTCTTTTGAGTTCGTTTTCATATTTATTATTCCTTGTCAATACTAGGATTCTTATCTTGTATGCGATTAAGCGACGATTCATTGCGCTGGCTCCTCATGAACTAACATTGTGTATGTGTCTTTAACTAGCGATTCAAGGCGAGGATTCGTCGTTTTGTTTTATCAACTAATCTTTTGTTAATTGCAGATCTTAGGGAAGATGAAGGTTTCTATATACTTTAAAGTTCATATACTTCATTTAATCATATTGTCATTATTGTACAACTTGTATATACTTTGCTAAACAAAGACCGAAATTATGTGATCACTTAATAGTCAGATTAACTATGGACAACCGGTTTTAGGCCACGTTTTAACATGATAATACAAGTGTCAATTCTAGGTTAGGTAGTTCTGTGCATAATAGAAACATACTTTCATGTAATTTTAGGGAGAACGCTCTAAGGGCTAAACATAAGTTATGTGCATCACCTAAATCGGTTTAATGGAATTACAATGAGACCGATAGAGACCGTACATGCGGGCAAATTGGGTTACAGATCTGATTCGTACCATGTCCCGAACCCAGCGGTTACTTGAATGGACGTGGGCCATTGTTTTGCGCACAAACGTTCGGGCTCCGTGAATACTTCTAGGCATGGTGAGCGACTCCCTTATCGACAACACTACCCCAACGCACTCACGCGGAACCGGCTCAAGCCACGCAAGCACTCGATGTAGACCCAAGCCGCGGCAACCGCTCGCGAGTGCGGCGGCCCACGTCATTGGCGACTTACTGGGGATAATCAGTTAGTAAGTGACAAGACTTGAAAGTCTCGTAATTCCATCAAGTCAACTTATTGGATTTTTCATTTTGCATGTGACCTTTCGAATAAGGTCGCGCCTAGGCTCTTGGTCTCCATGGGCATGTTCTAGCTCAGACTACATAGGGGGATACTCCTTGTGCTGTGGTAATTGATCGCATGGTAAGGCATCTATCCGCCCATGCGCGTGTGTGCAGTGTTACTGGATGCGTGTGCATAGGGGTAACTTGGCCATACATCGCTATATTGCAGTGGAAAACTGGACCAAGCTCTTGACCCTTAGTGCGTGTACACTCTCTGACTTAACCCTAGACGACCATAGTTGCTTGTCATCACGTGTCTTGTATAATGTGCCATGTATGGGTGCCTAGCATTGTTACAGTTCTAGACCTTAAACACAACACTTCAAAGTCATGGTCATCTTTAGTCACTCATGCATTTCATAGCCCATAGTGGAACTTTAGTTGGCCTCTACTGTTAGCTGTCCTTCACTTTACCTTTATGTCACGCAGACTTGACCATAGGTCTTGACCCTTACCATAAAGTCTCCATAGACTCTGACTAAGTCTTGACCCTGACTACTAGGTAGGCACAGACTTGACCTAGACGTTGACTTTGACTCACATTTAAGGTTGACTTACCTTCAGCCAACAAGGCTCGACCACCTAGGCCTGACCTAACCTCTTTAGGCACATTGCATATCATACATCTTAATGTCGTTGGTGCCCCTTTTCAAAAACAAAAAAAACCAAAAAAACAGTTCAAAAAAAATTAAAAACGAAAGGCACCTTGCATTCATACATTCATTCTAGAGAAGATGACAATGGATTAGACATCATTTGATCTATTCATGATTCATAAGACCAAGGAAGTGGTCACTAAGGGTTATTCTTTTGAAACAGGGAAGTCGTCTCTCCCCGCCCTTGCTCGACCCGAAAGTTGACCTCACCCAATCCAACCCAACATCCCTCACTAGCCTTACACCAAAAAATGGCCCTCCCGGAACCAGAAAAGCTCCAAAAACTTGCCGAGCAAGTTCAACGCTCGAAGCTAAGATCAAGGAGTTGAAAGCTCAGCACTTCTTGACAAGCTGTTAAAAGGCAATCAAAAAAGCCACCGACCCCCACCTTCTACCAAACCAACCTCCTCTCGACCTAACCTTGCAACCACTGCCAAGAATTTTCAGCGAAGACATACCGCAAGTTCAAGCCGACTGATGACCCCTCGATCCAATGAAAGATTTAAGACCACCATGTGCAACTAAAGGATGACTCTCCTTGTTCCAACCGGTCTTTCCCTTCCTGAAACCGATATTAGAAGTGCTTCTTTTCACCTCCTGAGAAAAAATAGCTACTTGGAGAAAATCGTCCATCATCATGCAAGATAAAAGCGGTACATTCAACCCGACATCCTCCGAGTAGCTTGAAATCCTAACGCAATGGAAGAGAAAGAGGGTTACCCACTATCTGACTAAGATGGAGAAGGGTTGCGTGCCACCATCACTCTCCCGCTCCACTAGAAGAGATGGTCATGACCTTCTTCTAACCTCCAGGACCAGCAACAAAGATCATCTCAAGTATCGAGGCCTTACACATTCGCAAGGTCCACGACATTGAGTGGACATAGAAATGAATCTTCTGTCAATTTCACAGAGTCAGTTGATTTTAGCTTCAGGTCGGTCGGAGATCCCTTTTTCGTAGTATGAATTTTTCTTTTTCCATTCGAGTCTATTCATAGGTTTAGGATAAAGTTCTGCAATAGCCTCAATGTATAATCTTTTGTTTCAATGAAAGTTTCTTTTCTTTCCTTTTTTCCATTTTCTTTTTAGCCTCCATATAGTTTGCTTCTACTTAATGGAAGCGAGATTAAAATGATGACCTTCACAATTCAATGACATTGCCAAAAGAGCCTTCTTTCATAGCTCCAAACACTGTCGACCATTATCTCTCATCCTGCATCCACTTGTACCCTCTTCCTCCCATTTCCCTCATCACACGCAAATCAAAATCCCTTGCTACCCCTTGAGCCGTAACATGATCATTCAGCTATCTTTCTGTATCACCCACATCTCCTAACCCTGGACCAAACGGTGCGTGAAAGACACGTGCAAAAGAAAGAAAAAAAAAGGAAGAAATAAAAGGCAAGAAGCAAAAAGCAAAACAAAGTTCAATGCAAATCATGCCAAAATCCATCAAAATCCAAAGTTCAATCCCAAATTCACACAAAAAGCAAAAGTCTAAAAGCACCAAAGTCGCCACTGGGTCACTGACCTTGTTTCAACCTCCATAACCACATGCTCACATTATCACGACAAACCCACCTCGATTACCCATGATGTCCAAATCATACAGACGAGAATACGACGGTCTGATTCCCGAAGATCGTAGAACCTCTCTCGAGGTCCGACCAATAACCCAATAATTCATTTCGAGGCCAATCATATAGTTTGATTCCCTTAAAGTCCAGAACGCAAATTCTAGTGTAGAACCGACATAGAACTCGATGAACCTACATCATCTAACAACCACATCATCCCCATTCACTTACCCGCATCAAAAATGTTAGCCTTGTTTCTTGAAACCTTTAGCCTCTTCTTTGGCGATCAATTCAGCACTACTTCAAGTGTCTCTCCTCAACTCATCTTTAGGCTATCACTCTGGCAGCATTCATCATGATTCCCTCAAACATCGCATTGCAGCATTCCTCCTGTTCTCTCCTATTGCGCATTCAGCTCAAGTTAGCTGATTTGGGCAAATCAAAAATCACATCCCTCATTCCTCTCTCCTCATGCAGCATTCAGCTCAAAGTTACCTGAGGGAAATCAAAATCACATCCCCTCACCTTAATTACCACCTACAAATAAGCTAAGCCAAACCATGACTCCACAAAACATCACTTGCCTTACATCAAACCATTCCCCTAACCTCGAAGGGCACAAGTGTGGGGGCTCACCCACAATTAACCAACCACAACACCACACCTAAGCCATTCCCCACACCAAACTCCATGGGTTGGGGGCCTCGCTTGCAATCACAAGCCACTTTTGCTCGAATGGGCTTGCGAGACGGCTACATCCCACAATCTAAAGCATCAACAGTTAGTCAATTTCCTTGGTCCAATCTTCATCATTAGATCTAAGAATAGACTTGCCATTACCAGGCTTCATGAAGCATCACATTGCATTGAGCATACATACATCATATGCATATACACTACTTGCACAAACACAAACACATTGCAGCATCTGCAACATTGCAACAAACACAAACACATTGACCATTTGCACCACCTCACACAGCTAGGCCATTAACATGCAAGAACGCCCTAAATGAGATACTGACTGTCGGTCTTACGAGACGGTCGTCTTCTTCAGACTCAGTCAAAGTGGGGCTTCTTCACACAACAGCTCCTTTACACTTCGGGTTTTGGAATTTTCCCCGCGATCCGTACCAAAATCGTATTGCCACTTCGGGTCAACATTTCTTCCCATCATAATCCACACAACATCTTCGGGTCTACGATCTTCTCCCGCTTACAAGAATCCGCACAAACATCTTTCGAGGTTCTACGATTTCGCCCGCTACCAGAAACAGACTTACAAACATATTCGGGTCTACGATTTCTCCCGCAAAGAAATCAGCACAAGCATCTTGAGGTCTTGGGCGATATTTCGTCCAGCACAGAAGATTCTGTCAGCACATTCGGGTCTTGGAACCTTCTCCGCTTACAGATTCGTCAGCATCATTTGTGGTTCTTGGAACTTCTGTGGCCCTCTTACAGAGTTCCGTCACTACACTCTTCGGGTCTTGGAATCTTCTCCCGCTATAGAAGTTGCCAGAATACATGCTTCGGGTTGTTGGAAATCCTTCTCCCGCTCAGTGAAGTATCCGTGCGGGCACTCGATTCCGAGTTTGGAGTTTTGAACTCCCGCAACAAAACATCCAATGGCAAGGCAATCGTAGAACCGCCGCACGCTACAGGTAAATATCTAGTCTGTTTTGCAGGTTTACCGAAAGGGGTAATAAGTCAGAACCGGTGAAGTGCTCTCTCGTCCCCGAATTCGAATTACTTTGACTTTCGCTACAAGCCGTCTTCTCAGTACTCAGTTCAAAGTGGGGGCTTAATGCTATACAGCCTGAAAATTTCTCCGCCATAATTAGTAATCCGTGATGAAACATATCCGCTGTCCTGCGATGGTTTGACTCTTAGAGAAGATGCTGTATCTGAATCTCACAAAAAGCTTCTGGCAAATACACGTGGAGGTCGTAACTCGTGAATCGAGCTTTCAGAGCAAGGCAAGAAGTCAGGAATACATAGTGCCTAATAGATATTGTCTTTCGAGTAATTTTCGTCGCTAAACCTCAGAAGGTTTCAATACAATTTTATCTGTGCGATTCTCGGATTAGCTTTTTTTGATATTTTCATCATGCTTCCTATTTACCACATTGCTTAATACTGATATCTCTGAGACAAAGATTCATTGAAAATCTATAAATATCTAGTATTTTCTGTTTTTTATATGATCTATGAATTTTGCAATGTTTAAATACGCAAATACGCAGAAGAATACATGAATAATTAGAAATACATGATACGCGAAACGTACCTTTCTGCGAAAGGAGGCCATCTAGAATAATCGTAATCTTAGAACGAACATATGCAAAGATATCCGAATTGAAATTTCCAGGTTTTGGAAAACTTATATACCAATGGAGCGCTATATACGAGGCATGACGTATATACTGATCAGGAGACGTATATACGCACCATGTCCAGCGTATAGTAGCAGCTAATGGCCATACAAATTTTGGAAAATTTTGAGCAAGGATGGCAGCGTATAACGCTGCATTATGAGCGTAAATATACGCTGCTAAATTGATGAAGGCCGTAACCGTTATGACGTATACACAGGAAGCGCTATATCACGCTCACATGCAGCTATATACGCAGTTCTTCGCCTCGTTTTTGCCTCTGCCAAAATAGGCACCCTTTGCTCACCGACACGACACACGACCACTTCTCGAAAGTTCGTACTTCCTCTCTCTCTCTATAAAACACTCAAACTACATACATTCGTATTATTCAAAGCATCGATTCTCTTTCGACATCAACAAGCGAAAACAAGTTATTCCTGAGATTACCACCATAACTCTCTTTCACTTTCTTTTAATTGATTAATCATTGTTATGAGTTTTAATGTAATTTTACCATGTAGAAACCACTTTGAATCGTTCCCATGTAAATATGTAGGTTTTCCATGTTTTCTTTGTTCTTGTTTTTTCGTTCTTTGATTTCGTTTATTATTTATTATTGCTTGTCAAACTAATCGCTTATTCTTGTATAGCGATTCAACGCGAACGATATTGCGCTTGTGCTTCCTCATTAATAACAAATGTTTATGTGTTTTATATAGCGATCAAGGCAGGGATTCGTCTTCGTTTGTTTTACAAACTAATCTTTGTTTTATTTGCAATTAAGGGTAAGATAGTTGCTATACTTGAATGTTCATATACCTTCATATTTTTATATTGGTCATTATTGTACACTTGTATATACTTTGCTACCAAAGACCGGAAATTATGTGAATCATTTAAAGTCAGATTAACTATGACAACCGGTTTTGGCCCGTTTAACATATTAATACAAAGTGGTGCACAATTTCTAGGTTAGGTAGGTCCTTGTCATAATAAACAACTTTCATAGTACATCTTAGGTTGAACGCTCTAAGGTCTAAAAAAATAAGTTATGTGCATCCAATAAATCGTGTTTAATGGATTACAATGACCGAGTAGAGGCCGCTACATGCGGGCGAATTAGGTTCGATCTGAT
>SNQN01001229.1:48990-99080 GCA_008642245.1 Bassia scoparia | reverse complement strand
ATGCCTTTCATGCTACCCTATTCTGCTTTAATATCCAGTATTATTTTTAATTTTATTGCGTGGTTATTACATCTTCTACACCTCGTTTCTTTCCCCTCGTGCCTCGGTATTCTAATTAACCCTTTTTTTCCTTTTGCTTTTCTTTTTTTATTCTTATCCCAGTGACTACGTAGTTTGTTTTCTTTACTCTGCTTACTTCGCTTTGTTACACACTTATTCCATATTAATCCTAATTCAACACCTGTAATTTTGCCCCTTTTTTAATTTTGAAACCCACCTCTATTATTATAAACTTTACTATCCTCCACTCCGTACCCCTACGTGCTATGTTTTTGGACCCCTCGTTTTCTTCCATGCGGGTTTAATTACTGCCTTCACTACAGTTTAGTACTGATCAAACCGTTAACACCTTTTATTCTGGTCCACGGTGGTCGCATGACAGCATCAACTCTCCTGCCTTCTACTCTCTACTCCCCTTCTGTTTCTTTAATTCTCACATAACCACTCCCTCAACAATGGCGGCACCAAGAGCCGTCCCAACTCCCCCACATAAATTTTCCATTGTTATGATTAAAGAGAAGTATGCAGTCATATGTGTCCTGGACACTAGTGACTACCGTATATGAGGGAGGAGAGAGTGGCAATTCTATATCGAGTACAAATGGGAGGGGCGAGGCGATTACTGTCCGATAAGCAAGAAGACTATCAGTTCGTTTCACTGCATGACGATGAGGAAGACAAATGACGAATGCTAACTCTTACTAAAACAAGCATCGAAGGTGCTTGAATGTATTTGTGCCATGGGAAGAAACACGCCCCTTTTCCACGTCAGTTCCCGTGATGCGAAGTGCGGTCCAATCTGTGGACTTCCCTTCGAGTATATGGTATCACATCTGCGGACCAAGCCGGACAGCTGTCGGCGAACTTCTCGACATTGAGTTTGAACCCGCTTTTGTCCAAGGCATGATTACATGAGAATGCATGATGTCTATTTATGTGGGGAAGCCGCCTAATTCCCAGGTTTCTTCCTTAGACTTGGGACGGGGCTCTTGGATACATTCAATAATGAGGGGCTATTCAAATATTTGTGTCAAATGTGGGTGCAGGACATCAAAGTTCACGATGACCAAAACAGCCAAATGAGTTACGGAACGAAAGTAGAAGCACAAGTACTTATTCCAGTTGAAAAAGGAATTCCAGCTTTGGAACGGAGCCCTCTTTACCATGTATTCCCTCGATCTACGTGCAACACCATGCACGAACGTTTTAAAATTACTTCGACCCTTGTTTATATGATTGATTGCCCCCCTCTCCTTCCTTTAGACTCTTGATGTTTCGTAGATTTCGGCTTGGGCTTTACTCTGATGGTAGAACCTGGCCCAGGGCCAAAAGTTCACGGAAATGAATGCCACCAATTCCAAGCTGCGTGGTTTTCTCAAGGCAAACTGGGCCCACCTATTCAATGTTCCTGTCCTGCTGTGATCCAAGTCCAAGAAAATCCCTCACTGGGCCGAAACAAAACCAATATCCATTCCCCCTTTTTCGAACCCTCTCACCGTGGGCCTATTCGGAAATAAATTAACATAAACCCAGCCAAACAAACACACACAATTAACCCCAATAACCTTACTGGCTGGGCCCTCAACAATCCCAACCCATTTCTTCCCCCTTACGGCCCAACCCAGCAAACATACAAAAACTACCCAAACCCTCACTCGTGAACACAAGTTTCAGCCCAACCAATAACCAAAACAAGGTCCAACCCACCATATAACACTCAACTAAACCAATTTTCCAAAACACCCCAAATACAAACGGCAGCGAGAAAAAGCGAAAAACCAACAAACCTAAACCGCAAACCACAACCAAACCGACCAAAGTAAACACAATAAACAACAAAAACACAAAACAAACAAACAAAAACGAAAAAAAAAAAAAAAAAAACAAAAAACCGACAACAAAAAAAAACACAAAAAACAATGCAAAAAAAAAACACACAACACAACATAAACAAAAAAACCGCAAATAAAAACACAAGCAAAAAAAATAACAAAAACAGACAACGCAAAGACACAACCCCAATGAAAAACAACAAAAAAAAAAAAAACAAAAAACAAACAAAGAAAAAAAAAAAAAAAAAAAAAGAAAGCGAAACAAAACGAATACAAAAAGGAATAGAGCAAAACGTAAAACTGAACAAAACAAAAAAAACCGAAACAACAGCCCTGAAAAAAAAAAAACAAAAAACAAAAAAACCAAACAAAACCCAACTGTACCAACACCGACAACAGCCAAGATGCAAAAGAAAAAAAAACACCACCAAAACAAAACCGGCACCAGCATCCCCAAACTCAACCTCCACTGGGCCATCGGTACACCAAAAATACCCCAACCCCCCCAAACAAGCTACGACAGCCCCCCAAAGAAAAAACAAAAAAACAACAAGAAGCCAAACCACGCAAAAAAACAAAAACAGCACACACAACAGCCGGCCACCAAAAAAAATCCAGCACAAAAAGCACAAAAAAAAAAAGACAACTGAGACACAGCACACACACACACAAAAAGACCCAAAATCACCCCTTCACCTCACTAGGGACGGAGCACCAACACAACACCAACGGACAAACCTGCCAAATACCACGGCTGACACCCGCCGTACTTACAGCACGGTGGCAACTGTCGCACGGTAGTCAGATGCCAAATCCAAGCGCATCAACAAGCACAGACGTAAAGAGAGCCACGGCAACAAAACAGCATGAGATAACCGGCATACGTCGAACAAGACAAGAAAACACGAATGGGTGGCCAAAGTGCAAAAACCACAGCAACGAGTCACAAAGCACAAATATGCCACGATGCAAAAAAAAAACAAAAAAAAAACCAGCAGGTCAAAAGAAGGGCAACCAAAAAACAGAAAGGACCGGCGATGCCACCCACCTAACACAACAACTGGTCCGCACAAAACCACACAGAGACACTGACAAAACAAAAAGCACACAAGACAAGCACAAATCCAAGAAAACACAACAAGGAACAAAAGAACGCAACACACATCCAACCAAACAGCAACACGACCATGAAAAACCACACATTAAAATCAACCGAAAAAAAACACCCCTAAATACCACCCAAAAAAACAAAACAATCAACCAACTAAGAACAAGAAGTAACAATCCAACGGTGATAATGGACCAGCTCAAACAAAACCACAGCAGCAAAAGACCACCACAAAACTGACACCCAGAAACCACCCAACCCGAAAACACAAATGCCCTTCAAGGCCACCAGACACCCCAACGACAAACAGGAAAACGTCACAACCGAACGAACTGGAGCCGGGGAATGAACTGAAAAAAAGCGAAGGAAACACAAAAAGAAAAAACAAACAAAAGAAACAAGAAGAACAAAACAAACAAACAAAACAGTAAAAAACGACGCAAAATGTAACTGAGGGAACTAATAACAAAAAAAAATAAAAATAGAAAGAGACAAAAAGCGGAAAACAAAACAAAGTAACAAACAAAAAACAAAACAAAAAAAAAAAAAACAGAAAGGCAAAAAAAAAAAAGAAGAAACAACAAAACAAAAAAAAAACAGGCAAAACAAGCAAAAATGAAAAAAAAAAATGACAGCGACAACCATGACAAGCAAAAAACAAGACACGGGCCTAAGGAAAAACAACAAAAAACAAAAAAAAAACGAAAAAAAAAATAAAAAAACCACAAGAAATAAAAAAAAAAGAAAAAAAAAAAAAAAAAAAAGGGGAAAAAACGCCCTACAAAATAAACACCAAAGACAAGAGGCCGATGACAAAAAGACAAACCCCAACCACGAACACCACAAAAATAATAGTAGCAGAAATGAACAAAGACAAAGAGGGACGGCTGCGCTGCTCGTACAAATGCTACAAACGATCGGCGCATTTGCGTGGGCTAGACCACAACGAACCCGTCACAGATGCGTCTGGGTAGTGTTGCGAGTTAAGGGGAGTCGCCACCGTGCCTATAAAGGTTATTCACGGACGCCCGAAACGTTTGGTGCCAAAAAACAATAGGCCCCACGTCCAATCAAGTAACCAGTTCGTGGAGTTCGGGCCGATGGTACGAATCAGATCTGTAAAACCCAATTCGCCCGCATGTAGCGCCTCCTATCCGCGTCTCATTGTAATTCATTAAACACGATTTATTGGATGCACACCAACTTATACTGTTTTTAGCACCTAGAAGCGTCTAACCCTAAAAGATTACTATGAAAGTATGATTTCTATTATGCACCAAACGACTACCTAAACCTAGAAATTATGACCCACTTTGCATTAATCATGTTAAAAACGGTGCCTAAAAACAGGTTGTCCATAGAATTAATCTGATAATGATTCACTAAATTTCCGGTCTTTGTTTAGCTAAATATTATTACATAAGTTATACAATAATGACAGATTGAAGTATTGAACGAACTTCGCCAAATAATATGTACAAAACCAATCTTACCCATAGAACTCTGCCCAAACAAAACAAAAAGGTTAGTTGAAAACGAAATGAAACGAAGCCTTTGCCTTGAATCGTCTACAGAAAACAAGAAAACAAATTGTTAGTCAATGATAAAAACGCAAATGCAATGGATCTTTCGCCTTGAATGGCTATACAAGAACTTAAAGAATTGTTAGTTATTAGCCAAATGGACAATAATAATGAAATCGAAAATTGAAAACCAAAAAACCCAATGAAAAGCCTGAAAACAATTGTGAAAATCCCTACATATTTTACATGAAACAATTAAAAAGTGAGTTTCTTTACATTGTTTTAATTACATTAAAACTAACATCTAACATGTGATTAGTCAAATTAAAAGTTACAAAAAGGAAATAAAAAGAGTGAAAGAGAGATTTGTTGCAATGAGTAAATCTCACCAATTCAACCTCCTTGTTATCGCCCCTTGTTGATTCGAAGAAGAGAATCGATGCTTTGAACTAAAAACGAATGTGTATTGATTTTGGAGGGTTTTAGAGAGAGAGAAGAGTCATGCCTCGTGAAGTGTGCGGTATGGAAGTGTATGCGAAGTGTCGGTAATTGTGCTGTGTATCGGACTTGAGCAAGGCCAAGGGTCATATTTAATAGGCACAGGCACAAACGAGGCATACACAACCACTGCGTATATACGCTGAGGATAGCGTATATACGGCTCATGAGGAGCGTATATACGCTCATAACTCCAAGCGTATATACGTCTCTCACACAAATCCGAAGCCAAATTCCTCCTTTGACAAACACCAGACATATCTACGCGACGACGAATAATCCACGAGCCTGAAAGAAAGCGTAGTATACGCCGCTCAAAACAAAAACGCAGCTATAAACTGTACGCTCCGCTCGAACTAGCATATACGCTCGCTCGTTGCGTATATATTAAGTTTTTCGGCATAAAACCATGAAAATGATTTTGTATCGGAATAAGTCCTACATCCTAATGCCATACTTCCTCGAATTTCTCACTTCAATGATTACGTGGGATCCTATTTCCTCAAAAGAATAGCACGTGAATTCGAATCTAGAACATTCCGCGAAATATATCAACGTATTCAATATTATTCAACAGTATTTTCTCGCTCGTATACTTGGGGCTAGTTATGACTCCCAAAACAATCCAACCTTACCATGCTTATCCATACTTACATTAGCAAACTCATGGGCCTGAGCCCCAAACAAACTTTGAGGCCCTAGATCAGGATATTTACCTCCCTGCACTTACAGTCATCAACTTGTTTACTCTAATCTATATTGACGCCCACATTTTACCCCAGAAATTATGTCTGTTGAAAAACCCACCAATCCACAGCAAAAATCCCAGTCGCCGATACCATTAATATTACACCAGCATACACTATCATTTGATCAACTCCGCATCAGAGTAGTTGGCGAAACATTCTAACAGTCCGGTACTCACAAAATAAGAAGGGTATGAGTCTCTTGGTTGTAGCGCCAAATGGACCTTAAGTGCTAATTAAATGCTGGTTAAGGATATACGTGGAAGAAGGTTACAGTTCGTATGAGCAGTGTGGTACTGCTAATTATGCTAGAGGCGGCAAATCCCAAAACATTGGGACCAAGGAGAGGACAGATATCATGGTGGTACGATTATAAAACTAAGCAGCCACTAAACCTGAAGCCCTTCATTGTGGTAGGTTGCGTCTGAAAAGTACGCTCACCCTGAAGAATTCCAGGCGGCATCGACCAAGAATGCACTAATTACACCACTGAGGTAGCACTAAAGGTCAAGCAAGCAGACTCAGGGACCTATGAAGTCCAAGTTTCTGTAGGAGGCCAGGATCAACAACGTTACGAGATCAAAGCTACTCACCGCTACCAGGCAATCACCAAAGGACTCCACACTACCCTTAGTGATCTAATTCGACAACGCCTACTCCATGTCAACCTATCCATCCTTGARGAAGGCTACACCAACCACCTAARCTCAGATAATGGAGATCGTAACGACTTGCTGAGATTTGCCACCAGAAACTTATTAAATTGTTTCCATTGCGTTTCGATATTAACCAATAGCTCRTCCTCTTTAGGTTGTAAAAGAATGTGGGAGTAACTACCCATTTTTTCACCTTTGTCAAAAAAAAAAAAAAAAAAATTGCAATTGTTCGAGTGACGATGTTAAAGAGAAACGAAGAAATCGAGTATAGATTTTATTTTTAAGGCAAAATTGTCAACAAATACATACTTTTTTTTACTAAATTTAGAAATAACCATGCACATTTTTTTTTTTTTAAAAAAAAATAGCTATCCACTTTTTTTTTGAAAAGTTTGTGAACCACTACCCACCCTTGATTTTAAGTGGCAGAAAACCACGAAACAACTGCTACTCTGCTAGGTCCACCCTTGATTGTTTTCGGACCTCTATCCACCAAAATCCCTGAATTTATCAAACTACCCTCCTCACATTATTACAGTCTTTACAACCCCAAACTCCCTCCCTTTTCTTTTCATTTTTTTTCTCTTTCATTCAACATTCCTCCATTTTCACTCCTTTCTCCAATTTTCATTCATTTCTCCTATTTCATTCCTTTTCTCCATTTTTCTGTTCTAATTCCTCATAAATCTTCAAGTAATTTTTTTTATCTCTTTACAATTTTTTCCTTTCATCTCATTGTTAATTTGGGGGTTGATTTGCAGTCTTCAAATTGAGCACTTCTTCTAGAAAACACCCATCTAAAACCCAAATTAAACATCCGCAAAACCCTCTACTCACCTCCGAATCCATCATGTTGTTCTTATTCGTCAGGTCATCCTCATCCAATAGCGGCAGTTTTGCGGCGTATCCTAGCAGGTGCGTGAGCCGGTTAACGGATTGAATTCGACGATTAATTCGTCGAATTTAGAAGCAGAGATGTCGTGGAGTGGCGTCGACGAAGTGATTGTGGAGTTGCAATAGAACGATGAATTAGGATTTTTGGCGAATTTGGGGGTGAATTTGATAAAAGAAAGGCGTGTTGGAGCGATGATTTTAGAACTAGGGTTTATGATTGAAGAGAAGCAAGATGAAAGAGGATTAATTCATGATGAAGAGAACTAGAGATTTAGAAGGGAAAGATGATGAAATAATTGGGCTAAGATTCAGAGCATCATGTTAAGATTGAGCATCATGAAGCGAACCAAAGACTCAAAGAGAAGCAAGAAGTGATTTTACAGATTGAGAAATAAGAAGAAAAAGAAAGAGATGAGAAGTCAGAGGGAGGGAAATGAATAAGGAGGGAGTTGGGTGGGTGAGAGTAGATTAATTTGAATTGTTTGAGTTATAATTTTATGGGTTACAATTTCAAATCAACACAGTTGATTTGCCTTTTTAGTTCAGTTTAGTTGCAGTTGATTTTGATTCAACTTTCATTTTAATCAGTTCATGTTATTATCAATTTTTAGTTAAACAGTTTTTTCGGTTTGAATTCAGTTGCATTCAGTTTTGTATTTTAAGCATAATGTTTTGGGATGAGTAATTGGTGATTAACCAAACCATATGGTTTCGGTTCAAAACTTCAAACGAGTAATTGTGTAACTATCAATTTATTTTTAACAAATGTTTTCGTTGAATTTAGTTTCGTACTTTAACCATTACAGTTTTAGTGATTAAGTTGTATACTATTTTCTAAATTATTATAACACTTTTTGTTAGGTGTGTCATTTTTTATTGTTAATAATTCGTATTAGATCCATATAGAGAAGGATGATGGATCAAAGTTGAATAATATAGTGTCATATAAGTGTATTACCACATACAGATGATTATGGACAAGTGTCAATTACAAATCGTTAGTATGTATTAGATCAAATTTTGTAATGTATTTGGATCAAACTATTAATACATTTAACAACCGTATATCTCGTATTAAGTATATATTACAAGTAGTTAATATCAAATGATGATACTAAAAGATTGAATAACAACTAGTCCGGACATCAAGTATAAACTTACACAAGTTGATATGATCAACTCAGTACAAATTGTCATTAGCCTATCTAGCGATTGAAATATGAAATTCTCGTTGCTAATTTAGATAATAAGAGTTGTTCATTGTACGCGATCGATTCTATTCAATAAAACAATAAATAGTTTATAATACGATATATTGTTCTTAATCAATTATGTTAAGATTATTACTATGCATTATAGAACAATCGTCAGCAGTGGTTTAGCCACAACACCTTTTAGACATGGTTTATTGATCTCAAGACAAAGTTTGCGAAAACAATATGTTTATTATGTAATGTACAATAATTGTAATTTATTAATACTCTATCAATACTAATCTTATAGGAAAGTCCACATTATCAAGACCTTTGATTTTTATTTCATGGCTTATGTCCTTGCCATTTTTACTTATTTTGTGTTAAAGCTCACACTAACATTTATCACAAATTAAGAATCCACAATCGACTAGAAGTAAAGGAAAAGGATAGTTACATTATAAAACAACTCTATACATTGATTTCTATTTCACGACCTAGTCCTTTTGCATTTTACTTGAATTGGACTTGAATCATGGGCTGAGTTGATAAGTCTCTTTTAATACTTTTCAAAACATATAGATGTACTGTGAAAGTTAATCTATAATGTATTAAACTTAGGAATAATAGTGGTAGAAATGTTGGATATTTATTGTATTTTCTTTGTATGTTTGTCTTATTGCCAAAAAAAATTACGTGTAGAGTTTCTTTGCTTTATTTCGGTAGAGGTTAAAGTATGAGACTCAAATATTGCAACATTCCAAATACATATTCAAGAGATGTACCAATAGAAGAAGAGTAAGTCTTCAATCGAAAAATGAAAAAATGCATTGATTTACAAGGCTTATAAAAAAGGGTAATTTGTGAGCCTTTTATTGTTTTGTTGGCTTTGGAATTTAGCCTACATTTTATTATATTGGGATAGTTGTACCGATATTATTATTTTATTATATTATAAAATATAAATATAAAATGAAAGTTTATATTGGGTATTTGATAGGTTGAGCTCATTTAATAGTGAGATCAATAGCTTTTTAGCTGAGCTCAGTGAGCTTACATAGTTTAATGAACTGTAGTTTGATGCTCGCTTAATTTGTATAGTTTTAAGATTAGTCATTTTAACATTGAATATACTTATAATTATTTACGAAGTATATGTTTAGGTTAATGACTTAGTAATACGTACATTACTTTCCTAATTAAAATTAAGAATCATTAAAATTAGATCATCAAAATTAGTACTTCATTGCTCTCTTGAATTACAATTTATATATTCAAATCAATTTATTAGATATGAAATTTTTAAGTTTTAAACCAAATTCTTAATGTCATTAAGGTTCAATACAGTCTTCAACTTAAAATTCGGTTTCTTGCCATTTGTCCAGCTAATTTAATTCGTTACAATTCCAGTTTGGATTTTCTCTAAATCAGTTCATTTTAATTTCGTTTGTTTCCGGTTTCGATTTCAGTTCGTTACATTGCGTTCACGTTGATTAAAAGGACTTTTAAGTCAGTTTTAATTTTTTTTCTTGATCTGTGGTTCATATGATTCAATCATTCGTTTAGTTTAAACTTTTTTCAGTTTCATTGATTAAAATCCTTAAATTCATTATCTAGTTCTTAACTCTAATATGTCTCCCTGCTATAAGGATAGAGACGGATTTATTATGAGTTGCTATCGTTGTGAGGGCTGTCAATTGTAGGTAAATTAACTTCAGTAAGAATGTATGGTGTAGTATGGGTCTGAAAAACAGCATATTTGAGTGAGTGCCGAAGTACGTTGCGTTTTAGTTGGTTTTCTCCCACCTAAATCAGTCGGCGTGTGTTTAGTGTGTTGGTTATTTTAATAACTGGTCATATGAGATAGGGGTTTGGTGTTTTTTAGTTATTTGTTTGTTAAAATAATATAAGTTTGGATTAGTTGTTGGTCGAAGTATTTGTGAAAGTAGGATAAGTTGTCGATTGTTTGAATTTTGCTTCATAATTTTCTAATAATCTAAATATTCATATAATGTTTAAGGTATCATTTTGAGGTTTGTAATTCAAAATCGTAAATTTATAGGGAGTTTTCGTGTATGGTTACGGAAGAAGTATTGTGGATGTTTCTCAATATATATTTGTATATCTATATGAGAATGATGACTGTAGATATATGGTAACTAGACTTATTATTAGATCTAAAATAAGAGGGATTAATATTTTTGATTTATTAGTTTGATTATTGAGTTATATATATTATTGATATAATATTAGTGATTATTATTATTTTAGTATTATTGTTTATAATTATAAATTGTTGTAATATATCGCTCGTATTTATTTATCGGTGAATGGGTTATGGAACATTATCGAATGTTGTGTGTTGGGAAGAGAAGTTTTGTTTGATCGTGGGGTAAAACATTGACTGGCAGTGTATAATAAGATTAGTGTCAAGTAGGGGTATGGAGTGACGATTGTTTGCTTGAGTGGATGAAGACAAATTGAATCTATTTATTGGCTAGTAGAAGTCGCTTGTAAATGATGAATTGTGATTGAAATATTTTTTTGTTAGTATGTTGTTGATGTATAGGTCAATAAGGTTAGAGGGTAAGGTATTTTATCAGTATACTCGAGTTGGCCTTATCGAAATTGAGTATAGAAAGAGAACCATCCCTACAATCAAAGGAAAGTACAAGATTTGCGGTCATGATTAGTCACCTTTGTTCTTCGAGTGGTAATGTTACCTTAGCGTTTCAAATTATTGATGTAGCAGGATGTTCATTGGTAGCTTGTTTTGTCTTGTAGGATCGATTAGAATCATATATAAAATTTATTAAATTTGTGACGACTTACTGACATTGCAATTCTATTTTCTTGTTGATAAAGTTGAATTTACTCGAAATAATGTTTTTGTTTTGGAATTTCATTGCTATATAAAAATGAAAATAATAATTTATATTTAGTAACTTTATTTTTTTAACAGTATATTTTCAAATATGAAAATAGGTCAATTGAAACAAAAATGTTTTTCTTACTTTTTTTTTGCATTATGATTATTATTGGGTTACCATGGTCTTCATCACAATGTCCACTTTTTGAACTCTATCACGTTTGTATCATTTTTATGTTGGTACTGGCAAAAGACACGGATAGGAATGTCCTTGCTATGACTGAGTTGTTATGTAGGAGTGTTATATTGTGCGTGTAATGGGTAACGTCCGTCAAAACGACAGGTTGTTGGGGAGATGTCGAACTTTAGTTGTGTATTGGTTGGGTAATGTGCGATGTGAGGTAGACGTAAACTCACTCGTGCTTGTGGAAGTGAGTGATTCTTATCAAATAAATGTTTTTGTGGATTAGAGATGGTTTTTGGTGCTTCTTTTTTATTGGATTTCCATATATTTTTTATTTATATTTTTAATGGAATTTGTCTTAATAAGTGCGTTGTGTGAAAGGAAAAGTGTTGACTGGAGGCTGATAACTTATGTTCGTGGGGGACTCTCCAAGAGGTATTTACTAATTTATGTTACGTTGGTTTTGTTAGTGGGGATTTCGGATGCCAAACTTAGGCGCGTGCACATGTAGAAGAATATACGTTTTTGGACTTTGTCTTCTGTTCTGTACTGATTCAGATCATTTGATTGTGCATCATAGCGAAAGATATTTGATTGTGTATTTATTGCGGGCTAGTTTGTTTTATTTTGGCCACAGTGCTAATTTGTTAGAATTGTTCTTCAACCAAAAATCATTGTGGATATTGTTAGTATGTCAATTTCGTATGAGAGTTTTCTCATATGAGTTGTTGTGCATCAGATGGCAGCTGTGTATAGGTGTTGTTTATTCTGCAACCGGTAAGATTATTTATGTTAAAATATATATTATTTGTTTTGTGGGTTTGTTGTTTTGTCAGTAAATATTAATGATAAGTGTGGATTTTGTTTGGTTGAGTAGAATGTATCGATAAGTTTTGTGGATGTTGTAGATCGAAAGATATCAGAATTGAATGTGTTTTTGCTTTTTACAGTTTACTAGACAAAAGTTGTTATATTTTCAAGTATATTTATTTCTAATTATAGTTGTTGTGTTTTGCTTCAATGTTTTGCGCCGAAATAAAGAGGAATACAGTTTGTTTTGTGCATTATATGAGTTTGGTGCTGTTTCTGAGTATTGATGGGTTTATTATTTTGATTGTTTGTTTTGTGTTCATGTTATAAGTTTGTAGAGCGATTAGTACATTAGTTTTTGTTGAGTTTTGAGTGTGGTATAGATTTATTCATTAGATAGTAAAGAGTTGTAAATCTGTAAGTATTGAGAGTTTAAATATTGTTAGTTGTACTTTATAGTATATTTGATATCATAGGAAGACAATGGCTGCGGGAGGTGGAATGGGTTTTTTTTTGATGAATTCTTAGAGGTATGATGTCTTGAGGTTCTGAAGCGAGTATATGTCGGTTGACGAAATGTTATTCTATATTGTGTATATAAATGTTTTATGAGGTGAAGAGTTTTTTTGTGTGAAATTGTTGTGTAGTTGATTTGTGGCATATGCTGTCTGATGGTGTATATGGTGATGAGTTTGGTTTTCAGAATACGTGTTGACTGTTTGTTGAATTGTGATTAAAGTGTCTTGTTTGATAATCATGTTATTAGATGGCTTTAAAAAGTGATGTTGAGATCTCTGTTGTATGGGGGGTGTTAATTTAAGATGTGTTATTATGTGTAGGGATTTATGTGAACTTTGGATAGTCGGACCTGTAGAGTTGGAGGCGGAAAGATTTAATATGGTGTAATTTGAGATTTGAGTTTTGGATTACTTGTTTGTTTTACGTGGTGTATTACGTCGGTGGAATTGTATTTATTTTAGTACTCATTTCTTGAACTCTGTGTTGATTCGACATGTGGATAGTATTTTTTTGCTGATGTTTCTTGTGTTGATGATGCCAGACTTAGTTTGTGCTATGGGTGTTTGTATTTTCTTTGTGTCATACTTTGGGTATGGTATGGGTACTCTCTGTATTTGATGTGCTTGAGTATGTTGGCCGATCATTTGTGACACTTATGGCATTTTGGAGATAATTTAGATTTGATGTTTATGGGTGCTTTTAAGTGTCGTCTCAGTCGATAGGTCAATAGTAATGGCAAGATTTATATGAGATTGGTTTAATTATAAAGGGGAGGTGTGAGAGGTCGGGGGAATGGATGTTACTTCAGTGTGTGTCCAAAATTTATGGGATGTAATGGGAAGAGAAGTAGATGGTTCGTTCTGGGTGTGCACTCGCGTGGGGTTAATAGTTTGCGATAGTATATTATGACTATAGAGGATTTGATTGAGGGTGGTTTTGTTTCTCTGTGTTTATTTTTTTCGGTTCTGTATTTATAACTACAGGATATGTGTATGATAGTGTGGTGTTTTGGTAGGAATTTGTAGTGTTGCAACATCGATTTGGTCATTTAATCCACTCCCTTCAATGTTTAGGCCATACATGCTTGTAGTCGGAGAATATAGGTATAAATTCTATTCTGGTTCGATTTTATAGGAAGAGCTTGGGTTGTCATACTGATTTTTGTTTATGATCTTGTCATAGTGAGTGGGATAGTTGTTCGAACAGTTTCAAGCTCGATACTATAGAGGGAAGCCGAAATGGGCTCGGAAACATGGTGTGGAAGGTGGAGTGGTGGTCAGTGATACGTAAGAGTTGCGGTCTGGTTCTGATGCGTTTCGGTAGTAGTTATTGTTGATCGAGCGGGGAAAGATGAAGATGAGCTAAAAGGATAAGGCATAGGTATTGGATGTTTGGATAATCAAAGCGACTGGTTTACAGCTTATGTGAAAGGAGTATGGGCTAGAAGTGGATTTATGAAAATGAAGTTATGGTGGTTTTTATCTATAATAATGTAGGTGTAGTCTGTTTTTCCGGGCCCTGTACTTGATTAACATATGAAGGAGGTTATGGGTAATGTGTGGTTAGTGGTGCTGCCGGTTTGAGTCGTGTTTTTAGTTGTCGGGCTTTTTTGTTCTTGGTAGGACGGTGTTTGTGCTTTTTGTACTAACAACCTATTATAATTATATGGTTATTGTTTTTGTGGTGTAGAGCTGTTTCGATTGTTGTTGCCATACTATTTGTTTGGGGTTTACCATATTATTATGCTAAACTACATGATACTGGTTAGTGTAATGGCTTCGGTTTATCATGGTGTTTGGCCTGTGGTTTTTCACATGGAGAGGTATGAACGCTGAACCGTTATGGGTGTCTTCTGGATTACATTGGTTGGTGGTGTTATGTGGTTGGTGTTTATTGCTTAGTGTCCGGTGATGTGTATTAAAGCATTACTTGACCATGCGCCCTATGGCGCTAGGTTAGAGATGTTCGGATCTTGATTGTCTGTCCTTAGGTGTAGTTGTCCTGCAAATCTAGTTGGCAGCCAGAATTATTTTATGATGACGGGCCAACTTGAGAAATAGGATTTTTTTGATTTATAATATTGTGATAATAAGTTTCTAGAGGTATTGCAATGAGTGCAGTTTTCTTATTTATGATTGTTGTGTATTGGATTGTGGTTTAAGGTGGATAGGGCGAATGGTTTGTGTCATTTTATTTGTCCTGTATAGTTTTCCCATATCAGGATTGCATAGTATATATTTCCTCAGATTTCAGACTCTTATAAGTGTATAGGATATTATTCTTGACTTGTACATTTATGTGGATATTGTTATTAGATTCTCCAGTTTGGGGGAGTTATTTGGTCTCTAGCAATTGGATTATTGTGGCATGGGTATTATTGTTGTGTAAGTTAGATGACTGGCTGACATAGGTTTAGCTAGTTGATCTGGTTATTATCTGGGTTATTAAGTGTATGTGTTAGCTGTGTTTTTCTATTGTGTTTGTGCTCTTGTTAATTTTTGCGTGTATATGTTATTTGCTTTTTTGGTTGTTCACTTTTTTGTTATATATTGGTAGTAATAAGTTAGCTTGTTTGATTGTATATATATTTGAGTTGTTTGGTTGCGCTGTAGGGCAGTATTTTGTGTATTAAGATTTTATTTTTTTTAATTGTGCTTAGAAGTAGTATGGTTTGATATGGTTTGTTAAGCTTGTATACTTAATGAGTATTAAAGTGTAAAGAATTAGGATATATTTGTTATTAATGTCTGCAAATAGTTAGATTACTTAGAAATGTTTTGTTGAAAATATACTGTTTATAAGACATTATAGGCTTAGCAGATTATTAGAGGTTGAAAAATATGGATGTCTATTAATTTTTTTTCGAGAGAGTATTGTTGGCACTTGTTATCTGACTCTTGGAATGATTGTCTGCGGGGTGCTTAGTTGTTATGTTTGTGTGCAAATACTCTAGGCTATATAATTCAACTTCCTTTGAATATGGATTTCTATGAATACTGCTGCATCAATGTCGATATGTTATTGTGCTATTCATATATATGCAGACGGTGGTGTAGTGATTAGAATTGTTGGTTTGGCATTGGTATATTGACATAGTAAGGCATGTGATTTAGTCATAGATTGATGTGTTGGTCGGTATTTGGTTTGTGCATTTGTTTGATTGATTGTAAATCTTCTGGATACGTATTTGTTTAGGCTGTAATCGGGAGTGTATATATTATTTCGTGTAATGATGTGGATATCCCGCCCATGAAGCGATATATGGTTTGGGTCTTTGGATGTTAGAGCTAGTATTCATTCGATAATAGAGTCGGTGCGATATGGAGGCCGTTAATTCGGGATCTTTTTTTGTGTGGATGGAGGATTAATTGGTACGATAAAATCATACTAAGCTTTAGTGTAATGTGGTGTTTCTATAGAGTTTATTTCGATATAGGCATGTGTGAAGCCCGATGGTTTGCAGGCAGAGAGGAGGCTGATGAAAATGCATGTTTCATCTTGATTCTTGGTGGTGGTGTTTGTTAGATACTGTATCTCGCCTGGGATTCTCTTTATGGAGTATGATAATTTCCAGAGCTTTAATGACTCTAGTATAGGGTAGATATATACTGTATTCGTGCTCTCCTATTCTACAGTGTGGATTTGCTTTTGTAGACTGACTTGGTTTTATCGTTGCGAATGTTTTTGTCATATAGAGTGTTGTGACACGTAAGATTGATTCACTTAATCACTTCCGCACTCTTGACCGTGAGGAGGCAGATTATTACTCTTTTCGGATGTACCTTGAAATCTCGCTGTAACGGATATCTTGGATTTTTTCGGAGACTGATTACTGTTTGCGTATGTATTATGGTGTGTAGTTAATCAATTTGTCACTTGTTGTTGTTGTATTGTAACAGCTATGCTCAGGTGCTTGTTTATTTATGGTGGATGCTGTGTTGGATGGATGTTCTTTGAATGTTTGTTGGTATGGTTTTGTGGTAAATTTGTGCGCTTTTGACTTTTGTATATGATTTTATAGGATATTTCAGATATGGGTTATAGGAACTCCACCTACAATTTATATTGAGGAAGTATGGGCAGAGGATGTTTGATTAGGCTATATGTTGCTTTTTTTACGTTCGGTGATTGTACTACAAAGCGTTGGGGTGTCATTTTGGTCTTTATCTATGATACTGTTTGCCTTTGGCCTGGACAGAGCTGATGTTGTTTAACGTTTTAGGGCATCATAGGCTGTTTGCTTTGAATTTGGAGATATCACTTTGTGGGGCCTTATCTTTGGGCGGATGATGAGTCATTTGAGATATTCTGCTATATGTTAATTGTGAATGTGCTAGGGCTCATTTTAATGTGAGGGCTATGAATTAAGTTTTGGTTGAGAGAGCATAAGTAGATAGGTGGATTAAATGGTGTATAATATATGAAATGTGACTGGCCAACTGTTTGAGGCGGACATGTCTCGCCTTGGTCTAAATTAGGCTTTATGACTCATGGATAGCGTTGTTCTGCTGTGGGAGCTTTATACACTCAGTTTTCATTCGAAATTAGCGCATTCTAATACTTTTTTCTTGTGGTTTGAGCTAATATAGTTTTGTTTGGCTCTCATCTGTTTTTGATATGAGCCCGAGAGTGTTGATTTTTTCGTTACTGATTTTTTTACCGTCGATGTCTTGGTTATGGTTCTGATCTTCTCAGTTGTTGAGCTCGGTACGACTCAGTGTATTGGTTGAACTAGGATCGGACACACGAGTTTCTATGTTCTTAGGGTATGGCACTGGTGTGATGTATAATAAGATTATGTAAGTTTGTTTGATCTCCTGTTGTAAGAATATTGGAGGGTAGACTTGACGAGAAGAGGCAGCAAACAAGAGAGGAGTTCGTATCTTGGCAAAGTATTATGAGCGAGAGAATATGTTCTATGGTGAGCTCTAATGGTCATTTAGTCGATATTTTGTTGCTCATTGATTGTTTTTACAATTACACTGGAAGATGCTATGTACGTGCAAAGCAATATTTGCTCAATTGTTTTGAGACTTCGTCTCGTGAAATGGTCTCGCAAAGTCATCGAACTTTGTATAATGGCTCCCGGCTCGTTCCGTGGGGTTATAACTATTTGTCAGTGCGTTATTTCTCATTTTCAACTATGTGTATTCCAATTGTGGTCATTTACTTTGAGGTGATTAATTGCCGACTATATTGCCAAGAAGTTGATACCTTGTTCTGTTTGCTGAGATATACTCGACATCGCAGTGCTTGGTCAAGGCAGTTCTAACCGTGCTTGTATCCATATTCCCAGTTTGTTGTAAGATGTGTCACTTTTGAAATTCAGATGAACCTATAATTAGGATCCTCAATACGGTTCTTTGATGGTTAGGTGCGTCTTTATATTTGGTCTTTTATTTTCTGCTTTGTTGGATCTTTTTTCAACTGGTTGTCTATGAGTGTGTTATTTTGATTGTGTCTTTTTTGTATGTTACATTAGAAAGGTTAGGTGGAATTATTTAGTTGTTCTATTTTTCCTCATGTTATGTTTCTGACGGGCTTAATGTGGTTTTTAAACGATGTTTTGATTTTTTCATGTTTTCATCTCCGTTACCGCGACGATCCGCGTTTGGTCTTTATTAATGGCAAGTGTAGACATTTTGTGTCTTATCTGATTTTGCATTATAAGTCGTGGAATCTACTAGTTGGTGTTTGGATATTTTTATCTAATCTCTTAGTGTGGAGTCCTTCTTAAATACTGTATTAGTTTCTAATAGAGGTAATTTTTTGTTGTTTAGATGTCAATTTGGCTATACTACAGATGTCTGCTCATGAGGGCTTAAAATCTGTGTTGGCATGCAAAGCGAAGTTATGGGGCGTTTGCATTGGTGTGGTAATGTTTGTTTGGTCTGTGGGGTGGTTATGTTATTTTGTGTTTGGTTTTGTTATTGTTTTGGATCTCTTGCGGGTGGCTCTTGGTTGTGCTTCATTTTTAGAAGTTGTTGGTCTTTTTGTCTGTTATTGTTAGTATGTTTGGTTTGTTTTAGGTTATGTAGTTTGTGGATCTTTGTCGGATGTGGCTATCGGCTTTAGTTTGATTCGCTCATAGTCTGGTGTTTGATTTTATTTGTGTATTTATTTTTTGTGTTATTAACTTCAGGTTTTTTCGTATTTTGTTTGGGTTGTGCGTTCTAATCTTGGTTACAGTTTTGGTTTGAGTTTTTACGTTTCTCTCTGCTCTTAGTTGTCTGTTTTATTATTGGGTTTCTTTTTTTTATTCGTCTTGGTGCTCTGAAGTGTTATTAATAGTGGTTATATGGGTTTGGTTACGTCTGGGATTTTGTTAGTTTTGGGTGATCTCATGTTTTCCTCAAGTCCATTATTACTCAAGCTTCGAATTATATCTAGAATGGCATGAGAGATGTGTGGATTGTGGTTAGACTGGATCGTTTTTTATGTCAACAAAAACGTTTGTGTCGGATGACTTATATTTGATATTAGGCTAGAAGCTTCTGAGTCATGTCACAAAGTACTTGTTTAGGATAGCTATGTTTGGTGGTAATATTTAATCATCTGTTGTTTCATTTAATATATATATAAGGGTATCCTATTATATTGATATTATTGTATTTTTGTGTATTAAGGTATTGTTCTCATAGTCTTTGTCACTTGTTGCTTTTTTTTTTCCTACTTATAAACTAGTTTTAATCGATTGGGCAAAAATCATCTCACACAAGTAGAGTAACGTTCGTTTATGGTGTATTAGACCACGGGTGTATCTGTGATGATGTGTTTGGTTTGTTCTTATTCCAGTGAGGAAGGTCGGTGCATTTTATGATTATATGGTGCTTCTAGAATCTTAGTTATAAGTTTAGCTTTCATTGTATATAGCAGTTAATCTTTTACATTGTGTGATAGAAATATGAGAATATTATATAGCTTTTATATTCATATGTAATGTGTCTATAGATTCGCTTAATTAATTATTGATATATTTTATTTAAATTGAATAAATTAAAGTATTTCACTAGAGTAATATATTATTTAAGTTTGTCGAAACTCGATATAGTTTGAGATTATTGGTAGTTATGATGGTCGGCTAATGATTTGTTTGGTGTACTCGAGGATTTGGTTGCTTCAGATAATTTTGTTTTATCTGTTATGTCATCAGACAACTACAGGGAGTGTTCATGTGCGTTAGTAGTGTTAAGAAGTTTTGGAGTGATAAATCATGATAATTCTGAAACATATAATATCTTCTCAGCATATTACTGTTGAATAAGTATCAAGTGTATAGTTGAGCATTGTAATATCTATGGATGAATTAACGAATTAATATCTATTTTAGTCATTAATTAACGATATATTAAAGTCTAATGTTACACTCATTGAACAGCATAAGTGAGTATTTTATTTCTTAACATTGATGAACGAAAATTCTGCCTGTCAAAATTTTAGGTTTATTGCGCAAAGGGAATTCCATCATTGAGATATCATGTACATGGGGTCGGTGGGTTTTGCTAAGTGTACGAGTAGAAAGCTCTCATAACAAGATATTTGGTGGCCTAAACGCTACTACTCTTCTAATTAGCTAGTCCTTTTTAGTTTTGTGATGAGTCGAGATTGGCAGATGATAGACGGGTTAAGGTTTGCGCACGTTAGGTTGAAGGCGGTCTCAAACAGTTTCTTTCTTGGAAGGTGGGTTTGTATTTTCCTTTGGCGATGAGCAAATAGCACTATTGTGCTCGAATAATGAGGGGCGAGGGTGAAAAATATGCTAATGTGTAATGTTGGAGTAGAGTTCTGTTCTTACATTTACGTTTTATGTCTAGCAGGGGCATAGTTAACTGCTGAAGATGGCGTCCTTGGTCGCGTTCTCGAGGGACCAATTGGGTGATTTCAGATTTGTGATTTTTGTTGTGTGAGTGCAATTGTCTGGCCTAATCAAGGTTATTAGGAATTGTTGGGTTGGTTTGTGGGCTGACCGTGTGTGCAGAGAGGTGAGAGGGCTTGAGGAGTTGTGCAGATGGATGGTGGAGGGATGTATGTTGTTTCTTTCGCTTAGGGAGGGATGCATGGGTCTTGGGTTTCCTAATAATTCATTTGATTTTTTGTAATATTAATGACGGGAGTCCACCCTACTTGTTTCTCTTCAGAGTGCTTTGCTCTTCGATTACTCCCAGGTAATCGATGTAGATATCTTTCCCATATGTAGGAGTATATGACTTTAATTAACATAGTCGCAAAGTATTAGTCGTTGTTAATTTTCATTTTTTTAAAGAATGAATAAAAATTTGACTTTATTGGTTATGATTGGATTTTATTGATAATTTTATAGAGTCGATTTAATTTGGGTTGTAATAGAGATGATTCCTTATGGTACGAAGCTTGGCTTTGGTACATAGGTAGCTACTTTAATTGTGATTTGTTTGAATGCAGGCGAGGGTTAGATAGTGGGTAAGTGTTCACTTGTCTGTAATTTGTCCTATTTGTGAATTGTGTTAGACGTTGGGGTGTTCTTTTCTCTTTTTTCCGCTTGTATATTACTCTTTTTCTCCTGGTCATTCTCTTTCATGAATCTTAAGATTTGATGTATTTGTTGTGAGATTTAAGTGGTTGTTAGTTTTATTCGTAAAGATGAGTATGAAGATATCATAACGATATATAATTACATTTTGTAACATTGGTCGTATTCGATTTTTTAGTATTACTCACGGTGATGTATAGGGTTTGGTTGCTAATATATGTTATCTCTCACTATAGAAATTTCCGTTGATCTAAATTTATAAACACTATTAAGATATCTATCCATGCTTGTTCTTGTTGATATATGTATAGTAATCGTACGTAGACGGATCGTTAGAAGGAGGAAATGTGAATCGTCTGAATTCAGGGAGGAATTCCTCATCGTGAGTAGTTCGATAATCCTGAAAGCAGACGAGTGCGGACTCAATAGGAGAAGAGAAGGGTTCGATTATATTCGGTTGGGAGCTTTCGCAACACAAATGATGTGTAGGTATTTTTTGGATATGGATGGTGGGCTGGGGGCGAAGGGGAGAAGACTAGGGTGAGTTTTGGTCGAGAGAGGTGGACCCATTCCACATGTTAGAGCACCTCATTTTGTAATTGTGTTTGGAAAACTTGAGCGAGTTAGGATTCCTGATGAGCTGAGCCGACCACAAGCGAGAGTTCGGTGAAAGATAGATAGTGGTCGCAATAGTAGGGTAGATAGTTACTACGGCTGTGCATTACGGACTCGCATTGATAATCTTGCCATCGTTGAATATGTTTTGTTGGCGTAGGCCTGAAGGACAGGGATAGTTTTTGTAGACGGTTGTGTCGACATTTGTTTTTTTGTGGATAGGAAAGTTGAAGAACCCCTCGGTGGTTGTTGGTTGGAGGATTGGAAAGGTTGTTGGTTGTGAAGTGATGGTAAATGTGATGTTTGGTCAAGTTTTGATAATTTGTTTGATGGTTGGATGGTAATCAGGGGTTTGTCTTAGTTTATTAATTGTGACTTGAGATCAATTCAAGAGGCGAGACGTTAGTGGAATAAATTTTATATACTAATATATTGAATGCTATTAGTTTTGTTACGATTTAGATAAGTTATGTTTATTGTTTAGATAATAGCTATTAATATAAAAGTTAACAGTGTAATTTGGAATTTGTTTTAGTGAATAATAGTTGGGTATATGTCAAACTTTTTACATAATGTATAATATTAAAGATTGCTATATATGAGTAATTAAGTTGTTGTGTAAATATCTCATTAATTGATAGACAAGAAACTCGTTAAGAATTTAATAAGTTAAATATTATTTCTGAGCGTGGTATTAAGTGGCAATATAGAAGTTATGATTTTAATGTTAGTTACTTGATTTGGGTAAGTGAATAACTATGTTAGTATTTCGGGCGTCTAAATTTTTGGTTTATTAAATTATATTTAATTAAAATGATGAAAAGTATGATTTTTATCAGTCTTCCATGGCGCAAGCTTTTTTGCTCCCCGTTTGGTTTCGAACATTTTTAGACTTTTCTGAGTTCTATCTATATATATGAGTTTCTCTGTTTCTTATATTGCCCTTATCTGGACCCAGTTAAAGATAGATGACTGATATAGTATTGTTAATTAAAAATAATCGTAATCCTTTGCATTGGTTCTGCGAGATTGTTGTGCGTTGTAATTGTCCAATCTGTGCTCGAAGAGTGAATCACCGTCGATCGCTGGAGAGGCTTCTTCAGATTATATATTATTGACTTCAATAACTCTAATATATAACTTGTGGTTTTATTAATGTGATAATTAGTATTGGGATTATGTTTTAGTTTGACAGTACTGTTTCCATTAGAAATTTAAGTTTGCGTCGTGTCTTTTTGAACCCTTGTGTTGTATAAGAATATCCTTCTATAATGTCCAGAAATATATTTGTTTCTTAGTGTTGAGACTAATAGCTTGCGTAATACGTTGATTTTATCTCATCATGTGTTGTCTTTGCACATAGTGCGCATGCTCTTGGTAGTTACTGTGGTCGTGGCATTTTTTTAGTGGCTTATGTGTACACGGTGTCTTGTGATCATTGGAGTGGAAAAATCGTAGAAAATCTGATTAAGTTTTGGCATCTACAATCAGGTGAACGTAAATCAACTGTATAAGATTAAATGATTGTAGAATAAACATTTCGATATTCTCGCAATTGTAATATTATTTGGTGATGAGTATGTTGTCTGGTTAGTTGATGTATGAGATTGATTGTTATCAAAGAAAGATAATATCTTAATATTCTTGTGTTTTTATATTTAGTCTGGATCGATTATCTTTGGTATAAAGAATTTATATAGTGAGATATATAGGAGTTAGTGTTTTGCGGGCTCAACAGGGCGTAACTTTTATAGAGAGGCTAACCCTTCGGCTCATCGCGTTGAAGGGTGGTTGTTCTGCGCCTGCCTGTGCATATTGTGTTTGACTCTTTTATGAATTACGTCTTACGTACTTTGTTCAGTTGACATCTTTATTAGGATATACATAGGTAGGTAAGGCTATATCCTCTTTGCTGTTGTCTGCATTCATAACATTTCCGTCTAATTTAAAGTAAGTAACTCTGTTATCATCTTCTGTTTCTCAGTTGTCCATAGTTCTGATAAAATTATCTGTCTAGATATGGAGTACTTGCGTTTGAGAAGATTTCTCATTGCTCCTTGCGGGATCCATAGCACATTGGTGGGGTGACTGGTAACTTCGAAGACGTGATCTGGGTTCGGCTGATTTGTTGTATTTCCTACAAAGGGCCTCGAATTTGAGCATGTTGGTTATAGAGATACTAGTTGCCCTGGTGGCGGGTTGAGGCTCAGCTATTGCCTTAGTCGCGATAGCTGTTGGGGCTTTCGCCTCTGTTTTTTTTGATGGGACTTGTCTCGTATGTTTTCTTTTTCTTTTGCTGTGCTTTCGTTTTGTTTCGCACAGCTTGTTTTAAATGCTTAAGTCTCATGATATTGTTTTTATGCGGTCAGGCCCTTATCATGGTATCTTTCTCTCCTGTGACAGGATATCTCATAGGTGGTGGGTTGTGTTTTTGTATTACTTTTTAGGTTTTTTCTTCTATGTATTTGAGTATTGTCATAATGTTCTTTTGATTGGGAGTTTGAATTGTAGAGTTACATGTGTACCTTTCGTCGCAGTTTTGGTGTGATATATTAGGTGTTTAGCTGGTATTTGTGTAATGTGTTTATATTGTGTGATGCGGTTAAGTACTGTTTTGGATCGGATAACGAAGATGCGCTTTGACGTCTCTTGATCTGTTCTGTTGGATATATTTCCATTCTCATTTTCTTGATGCTCCAAAGACAGGGCCAAAACTAAAGAACACACGTCAACAACAATTAGTGTGGTGTTTTGTTTAAATGAATTACCTATTTGTTCAGTTTTTTGAGTATGTTTCTTATAAGGTTATTCGTGGTTTTGTTTTTTTTTACGAGTATTTGCCAGCCAATGTTTAAGATTAATGTTATTTATTTTGCTTACTAATTTGTCTCGTCTTTGCGTTTCGATTGTTTGTTTGTTGCTGTGTTGTATGTTTGTATTCTTTATGGATTTGGTTTTGGGCGGTTGTGGGGGGCTGGCGTAGTGCGTTGTATGCATTTGTTTTGGCTAGTCATTTGGTAAAGTTTCTAGGATTGTGTTCCCCAATGCGGAGACTTGGATGTGTATCGTATATAACGTGGCTTTTCGCTAATTGAGAGTGTCTTTGGGCATATAGATTGATCAGGTGGTAGTATAATTTGGTATTTTTTTTCGGTGGGTTTGATCTGTGTGTGATGTATATTTAGGTAGAATTTTGATTATCAAAAATCCAAAAACGAGTGAAACGACTGTTGAAGTGTTTGAAACTAAAAATAACTTCGTTATTCTTTGTTATAAGGGTGCAGGAAGGATGTACTTGAATCTCAGTATATGTTGGTAACTGCAGTGCCCTAAAGGAACGTGCCGTGGGGTTATTATTGTGTATAGCTAAATCAAGTGATTTGGAACCACAAACACACAGGTTTTCGCTGAGGTGTTAAACAAGGAATGAATTTTTAACTTAGTGAATATTGCACTGAATGTGCTGTATTGAATGTAGGGCGTCGCGCTTAGTTTGTGATAGAGAAATGATTTAATCATGCTAGGACTAGTAAAATATTATGCTGAAGTATATGAATGCTTATCATGTTCCCATATTAGTCCATAACTATACTATCTTAATCCTTCATATAATAATATCGAACACACGCAAATAGCAATTCTAGCATGTAAATCCGGACTTTTGGTTTGCCTATATAGAATATATATTGACACTACTTTCTGTCCGCGGTGAATGTAAAAACCTCTCAGTATATATATGTACTTGCATTATAGAAATCAGAAATAATTACTGAAGTTTGATGTGATTACAATATCCTTTAGGAATATTATGTATTGCTTCTTATAATTTATTTATTGGCGGCTATATTGTCGACATCAAATCGAATCTTATAATATTTCAGTACGTGAGAAGTTATGTAATTATAGAATAGAAATATCAACAGTGTCTAGGATCTGGCTCCAACCATATTGGCTTATTGTCGCAGCTTTTGTGATTACTACTTTGATTCGAGATGTCAGATTTTCTAGCGTAGTTCAAGATTGATTCATCTTGTGTGATCGCATGAGATGTTGTGTTGGTTCTGTCTGGAGAATTAATAATTATGAATTATGGTCATGACGTCGTCTCTCTATGGAATTACATCTCTTGAATGTTGCTATATTTTGATCAGATTATTTTGATTTTTTGAGATCTAATAATCTTGTGATTATAAATCTTGGTATATAGATTATGGGTGGAGGAGTTCTTGGATTTTTTTGTATTTACTCTTGATTTTTTTTTATTTTATTTATAGTAGGAATTATTTTAGTTTAGGTTGTCTAAGTTGTTAGGATATATTGTGTATTAGGTGTCTTGTGTTGATGTGTATTGGTTTCTTACTTTATAGTTAGGTGTGTATGATGTGGTATCAGCTTTTTATAAGATGAGTTTTTATCTTGTGGCTGACTTTGTAGTTAGAGTATAAATATGATCGGTTGATGGATAGGTTTGTTTAGATTTGCCTGTGTGGATCTGACTTGATATTGCTCGGGTTAGGGATATTGATGATTATTATCTGGTGCCGTGCTTGGGAATTAGGGGATAATCTTTTAGAGGGATTTGAGCGGTTGCTTTAGGAGTTCATTTTTCTGGATGAGTGATTTCTATGAGGTGTTAATTCAGTAACATATTGATTAGCTAATGGTGTATTTAGGAGTTTTATCTTTTGAGTGTTGATATTTTATAATAGATTGTTTCTTGTGTTCTGTTTAATTGTTTTAGAGAGAGTAGATTATTATGCTGGTGTTGTTTGCTGTATACGACAATATTATTGTTTTAGTGTAGATTATTTTTTATGTGCAGAGTCGTATAACCTCCTGTGTGTTAGTTTTTTTATTGTTTGTTTTGCGTGAATGTGTGTTTTTGTTTTGGTTATGGTGATCTTCGGTGAGTTCATGTAGATTCCTTAGTATTATCGGCGTATAAGTTCGGTTTCCAGATTGGTTACTTCTCTTCGCGGTATAGATAAAAAGATTTTAGGATGGCTGGTTCCAGTATTTGTAGTTTGTGTAGTGTGAAGTTAACGTTGATATTGCTGTCTAGTAATATCTCTTTGTGGTTTGGTTATTTTGGTTATGCGTGTAAAGTAATTTTTTGTGGAGATGTTTTATTCTTGAAGTTGTGTATTTGTTTTTAAGTGGTGAATGAACTTCATGCTTTATACTCCAATGTAATGTAAGCTGGTTTTTTGTGTAACAGACTGTTATTGGTGATGTGTTTGATAATTATTCTCACAATTATATGTCGATGAGTTTTTGTTAAAAGGAATTTCTGAGTGTGTTCTTGAAATCAGTCTTAATGGATTACCATGCTACCCTAATCTGTATGTGCTGTTGGATTTACTTTTTGACCGATCCTTTTAAGGGTGGATTTTGCCGGATTATGTTAATCAAGTAATTAGTTTTGCTCTGGGTTATCAAACAGAACCATCAAGTGTTTTTCGATCTTGAAATACCAATAGAGTAATTTTTTTAACATCAATATTCTTGAATTTTTTATTAGAAGAATTCGAACCTATTAGGATTGTAGACAATTGAAGATCTATCTGTAAACTAAAGATTAGAAAGAAGTCTTTGTATCTGAAAATAATATTGAATCTGATCCAGCTAATAATGTTTCTTGATGGTATAGGTTGTTAACTTTCTTCTTATTTTTAATATTTATTTAATCACACTGACTTTATATAATTTTTCTTATAAGTCTAACCTGTATGCCTAGGATCTTAATTGGCTATCGTGGCGGTATAATAATACTAAATCATCTAGATTTTGTATCCATAGCATTATGCAACGCGGTATTATATTAAGTTGTAATTATTATAGTATGCTACTAATTAAGTACATGTTCTCTAACTCAAATGATATCTGATAATCTATTTAAATAATTTTCAATGTTTTTTATATAGGAATTATTTTCGGTAATAAAATAATTTATGCAATGCTCATCAATTATCTTTTTTCGAGAGCTATATAATCTTGGCAGTGTTAGTCTCTATGATCGGCTTGAGTTGTATGATTTGATGCGGGAAGTTTTTAGGTATTATGTGTGTAGATGTTCTTTATTGATCACCTTTACATGTTCTATATTGTGATTCTTCTGAGGGTCTATTCCAATTTTTCCTCATATCTTTTCTTTCATACAAGTGTTAGCGGGTGTAGCTGGAAATGTTTATATTGGGGCAATGCTATTGCTGTGTGCTTCCTTGGATAATGATGTGGGAGAGACGTGGGCTAGTAGTCGATTAGGTGTCATATGACTATAAATAATTCGATTTACAAATTTAACCATGATTCAACCTTAATGTGCCAAATTTTTGTTTTAATGTAAAAGTCAAGATTCCGTAAGTATGGGGAATTGAGGACTGTCCGGAAATTAAAAACAAATGAAGCTCTACAACCAATTTGATAATAATTTGTGGGAATAAGAGGATCTCAACGATGCGGAAGATGGAAGTGGTGGGTGGTGTTGAGGGGGTGGTTTCGATTGGGCATATGTTTACTGATATTTATACCGGTGTGGTGAGAGTGGTGCTCGGGTAACAACACAATTTGCCTATCAACCATAGAGATATTACTGGGTGCTATTTTCTATACAGTGGATATGGCGTAGCTGTCTGGGTCCTCATGATGGTTGGTATGAGGAGGAGTTAGGTTTGGTAATATCGATCGTCAAGGGGGCTCCGTTCTGCGAACGGTGTTAATAGATTTTCGATTTGCTGTGTATTTTATAGTTGTTCCTTTCCATTTGGTAGTCGAACGTGGATATTATTTTTTTTTTGGTGACCTGTTCTTAGACCTAGTGTTGTGTAAGTTTACTAGGCGATGCGATACTCGCTCATTATAGATCTGGTATCTTTATTTTGATTGTTGGTGATATGGTATATTCAGCTATGATTGTCTTTTGGTTATTCAGGTTATGTGTGCGATTTCTGGTCTGATGCGATGTTTGTCACGTGTGCCCGGTGCAGATCTGTCAGTTGTTATTTCATTTTGACTTCGGGTTCTTTTAGCTGAGTTTGGTTACACTTGTTATATGTAGATATTTGCAGATACTTGTAGAGCAGTCGCATGTTTGATAGTTATACGATTGCTATAGTCTGTTTAGATATGGTGTGTACGGTTATTATTTTTGTTGGGCATTGCAAGCGTATTTGGTTTGCTTGTCTGATGGATTCAAGTATGTAAGAGTTCATATGGGCCAACTGTTTAATTACGAATCATGTAATATTTTGGGTCTAAGAGTGTTGTTCTGGCGGTAAGGACAGGGTGGTTCGGTGAAAGGGACAGTAGAGATAATTGTGTTTTGTAAGGAGTGTTTGCGTTTGCAGTAGTTGGGTTTCGCATGGGTATAGACCTCGTCTGGGGGGTGTTGGGTGCGGACTGGCTCTGTGGTGAGGCAGCGTTGTTTTTTTGGATGGTTAGGGGTTGATAATTTGATGCAGAGTTCTTTATCATGACGATGTATATTTTGTTCTGTACGGCATATATCAACATTGTAGAGTGATTGTTTCTCTCAAAGACTGGAGTTTTAGGATATGTACGTTTTATAGAACTCTAAATATGAACTTTCTTGCTGTGGTATCGTATTGTGATAATTTGACGATGGCGATTCAGTGATTGAGTGTTTGGTTTTTCTGCATGAAGTGGGTTTGGGTTTTTTTTTCGCTTAGTTTTGTTAGTCATGTTGTGTTGTTTTATTAGAATGATTTATAGTATAGATGTTATTTTCGATCGTAAATAATTGACTTAGTGTTGTATTGGGTGCGTGTTGTATCTAGCATACAGTCGTAGAGGTTTGAATGAAGAAGGTGCGAAATTGATTTTTTTTAAAAGAGTGTTCTATTTGGCTCTATATATTTTGTTATGGATGTTCTTTTATTCTATCATTGGTGGGGTTCTATTGTGTTGTTTATCATATAAAGGTTGTTCTTTGCTTGCGTACGTGTTTATAGGTGTTCTGTCCTTATAGTAAGTAGAGGTTTTCTGATCCACTACTCTTTTTTTTCTAGTGTTATGTCATGTGCAGTGAGAAAGGGTTGTTTTATGTTCTCATATGTATTTATTCTTGTGATTTTAGATCGGGATAATTTGGTAGGATGGGCGAGTGAGGTAATTCTGTTTTGGATTATTTGGTAGGGACTTCTAATATCAGTTTATTAGGGTTTATAAAAACATATGATTATGCTATTCGTTAGTTGGTGAAGATAATTTTATATTTAAAAGTGTTGGTTTGCAACTTCGACACCTTTTGTTTCATAATACGACCCTTTAGGTTGTAAATAAAACCCTTTAGTGTAGTAGACACTATATGTGACATGAAACATGACAATTTTGCTTAGGGGTAATGTTGTGTAGATTGTGTTAGAAGTGTGTAGATGGGTCACGAGAGATGGTGTTGTACCTTGAGCCCGTCCGTGGTGTCAGGCGTCTCGCTTGTTGCCATCATAATTAGATTTTTATTAGTATGAAGCTTGTGTTTAATTAAATTGTTTTGTTTTATAAGGAGGTATGCATATGATTTTTCATTGTAATTTAAATTACTAAGTATTCGTACGTCTGATCTGTGGTTAGTTGTAAAAGTAATCTAGATTGTTCTTCGTTTTTCTGTGTTCATAGTTTTGGTGTCTTTTCCTTGTTTGTCTGGTTTGAGATCTCTGATGTTTTGGAGGTTCGTCTTCTGTGGTGGGTGTATGATGATAATACTTAGTATAATAGGCAAGTTAATATGACTCGATCAGAGCTCTACGGTTTTGACTTCTGATGTGGGCGGGTGAGTGAAGTTGATTGCACTCGAGTGTTGGCTGATCTTTTAGGGTAGGTTATAAGGCATGTTAAATATATTCATGATCAATCCTACACGGTTTATACTCTGATCGAGTTGACTAAGTTTGAGATTATATAGTAGTAGGGAAGTAGATTTATGCGATTAGAAACACTCCGATATGTTTTCGTATTTTTTAACTCGGCAGTTTGATCTATTTGTGGATGTGATTTATTTATAGTACAAGGAAAGGTAATAGCAATAAACACTACCTTTGGACTCTGATTCGGAAGTTGATCTAATGTGTATGTTAGATAATTAGTTGATAGGCAAACGTTAAGATAAGAGATATATTGCACAGGTGGTTTCGACTCTGTCGAGTTGATCTAAGTATAGAGATAATATAGTAAAGGCAGTAAATAAAGCGATCAACACAAGGGTTGGACTCTGATGAGTTGATTTAAGTGGTAGAGTTATAGTAAGAAGGCAAGTAAATATGAGCGATGTTTTTGCAAACGTGGTTGGTACTTTCTGTCCGTGTGTTGAGTTTGAATTGTAACTTAGAGATAATATTTTGCGTGAAGGTAGTATATATTTATGGTTCCGAGTATGATGATATAACACGGTCTTCGGCATTGATGCTAGTTGATTTAAGTGAGTAGAGAATGATTAGTTTATATGGGAAGTAAATGAATGTTCTCGTATGGAGGACCAACGTTTTTTGGAGATCCTTGATGGGAAGTTGATGTTCTTTAGTGTCAGTGCGTCTAGATAGAATATAGTCAAAATTTAGGCAAGTCAATATGGATCCTATATAAGATCTCAGTTTTCAACTTGGCTTCGGGCTACATTGTTGACTAAGTTGTATGTACTTGATATATAGTTATAAGGTCTAAGTATAAGCGATGCAAGACTATTTCGGAGGTTATATGTGTATACTCTGTTCACTTTTTGTTGAGCTTGCGTTGTTGGTAGTTTTGTCTTCTTGTGCTTGGACGTTGACACATTTCTGTGATTGCTTGTAGACAATTTGATATTGCTTTGTTCGCGTCTTTGTGTCTACATAAATGTGGTCCATTAACATCATAACTATTCCTTCGGTTATAGTACTTAATATTGGCTTTCTCTCTCCTAAAAATGTAAAGATATATTAACATGAGAATCCGTTCTGAGTCTTGTACAATTGACGATTCTCGTAATGGTGTGCTTTTTGATTTGTTTTTGAGTGTTTCTTGTCCCAAGTTGTGTGTAGATGTGTGAGATATATTTAAATAGTTTGATGCCTGTTTAGATTCGTGACGTAGATTTTTCATTCATCGATTCTTGTAAGATATATGCGATTTTTCGAGATGATATTTTATTAATCAATTGTGGATTAACCGGATTGATGAATTGTATAATAAGTAATGCGCACAAAAGTTGTATAAGTTGGTTGTTTGTTCTTTTGGTGTATGGTGTCTGTGATGTTGTTTTGTGCTGTTAATTGATTGATATGTTAAATAGTGTATATACAAAGAAAAGTATGTATTTTTGGGATTTTGGGGCAGTTTTGTTGTAATTCTTTTGATCAATTTTTTATTCTTGACGGATGTCTTCACTTAAAAGTGGTTTTGATTGTTTACTAGATGTGTGTTTTGAATTTTGTTATTGTTTCGAATATGTGGTATAGATGAGTTTAATGATTACAAGGAGATGTTTTATAAGCATGAAAATGGATATAATTGATTATTTTTAAATCTCGTAAATTTGGAACTGTTGTTGGAGAGTGCTTAATGTGTTATGCTATTTAATGAAAACTGATGTTATGAAGTATCAGTGTGTAGTAAAGTATAATATGAGTCTGAATTTAAGTTGGTTGTTGAGAAGTCAATTGAATGGTTTTTAGTTCACGATTGTGAACTTGCAGTGTTAAGTGGATTTTAATTCTGGGTGTCCATACTCGTTACGGTTTCTATGAATGTTTTTCCAAGAATCACTCTGATGTGTCACGCAGGAAATCTGTGTAAAGCTAGTGTGGTGAGAGGTCTAAGATTCATATCAGGTGTCTTGGTTGTTGACATTTCCTTTTTAACCAATCGAGATTTTATCTAAAAATGTATGAGGTTATTAGTAGTTTTTCATGTGATTATGAATAGATTTGTCGGTTAATTATGGCATTGTTACCAGTCATTGTGCTCGATATTGTCGTATAGCTGTGTAATGTCGTTCTGCGTTAAAAAGTATAATTTGGGCCCGTTTTACGGTATAGTTTGGGTGTTGAGGTCGGGCATATGCATCAGTAGTGTGGCTTGTATTTTGGTACGTAATATTGATGTCATCGTTAATGCTGTTTTTTTTACATTGTATGTGGTTCTAACCCCGAGAACGGTAGACGAAAGGAGGTTCTTTTGGGCGTGATTGTCGTGTGTGCTATACAGTTGGTAGAGGTAGGATATGGCTTTGGTGCTCTTCGGTAGATATGAGTTGTTTTGGCTATTGCATAATGATGTAGGTAGTAGTGAGGGCGGGGACTGTGCGAAAGGCTTCTAGTGGGGGGGGGAATGTTCCTGGCAGGGTATGGCTGTGCTGATGCTGCTTCGTTTATAGCACTAATGTGGATTACGTTTCTTTGAATGGTTCGACAAGTGGTAAATTACGAGAGTGAGGTTGTTTGTAATTTAGTTTTGGAATAATATTAAGTGAATGATGGGACCTTGGATTAAGGGGCATGAGCTGGGGGATTAATTTTGTCGTTGTAAGAGTTGATTGTATTCTTACATGAATTCTTTGGCGAAGTTGTGGAACATCTTTAACGAGACATTGTTCTGTCTTGGGCTTGGTTAGTTTTACTATTTGGTGTTTTTTACTTTTTGGTTCTTGGTGCTTGACTATATGGTTCTTTTTACAGCGCAGAGTTATTAGGGTGTTCTGTTACAGAGGATCCCTCCGAGCGGGTGAGCATTGATTATATATTCTACTTCTTCGCTATTCTTTATGTGGGGACGTGTATCTTCTATGGTGTGTAATTTTATTTCCGCTCTCCTCTATTATTCTCTCTCATGTTGTTGGGTGATTTTTTTAAGAATTATTATGCAGGATTGGTTAGATTGTAAATTAAATGGAGTAGGGATATATTGTTTGTGCGAATATTAATGAAAGTTGGATCCTAGCATGTGGTGGGGGTTGTCGTTCGTGTCAGGGGATATGGTTAATGGGTGGATTGTGATTAATATTAGAGTCTGGGGTGTCTTTTATTGATGTGCTTGTGTGGTTGTAAGCATTGCGGATTTTTCTTCCGATTTTTTGTATTTGGTTGTTGTTGAATGATTTTCCCCGTATTTTTATCTCTTTTTTACTTATGTTATTCTATGTGATAATTTGTGTTTTCTAATTTGTTTGGTGTTCTCATATTGGACATGTGTGTTATTTGAATTTTGTGCGCTCGAATTTTATGACTTGTCTAAGTTCCAGTTTGCGTGTTCATTATGTCCTCCAACATTAAATTTGACTGAATATTTTTTCCCACCAAAATAATCTATTTAGTAATTGATAGTCTGTCTTTCAGCTCCTTTATAATTTCGATATACATGCTATACGCTCTCCTCATTAGTTATTCTTATAGCTAAGACTTTCATGTGTCTTTTCATTCTCGGAGTTTTTTTGTATGTTTTGTATGATTTCTGCTATACTGAAGTATGAGGGATATTTTCGTCTATAAGGTTTACGAAGGGGGTAAGCCGGCCATCCGAAACAGTACTGATCCTTGAATGACAATTCTCAATGGATGAAACATTATATTACTACAATTTTCTGTTTTCACCAGCAAGATTACTGTCTTCTGTAGATTATTATTATTGATCTGCATATTTGGTCTGCCAAAAATTTGATTAGTGATGCTCAGTGATCTATTGTGGGTGTAATATCTATGATATGTCTTGTTGTTCGTATCATTTTTTTGATTTCCTTGTAGAAATTGCTTGTTTGACAATTGCTTCTCGGTTGCAGAAGCAGGTTTCTGCTTTGTTTCCCCTACGGGGTGCTCTCCGTTTTGGTGCGCATCACTAACGGCTGTGATTATACGTTAGATTTGAGTTGAGCGTCAGTTGCTTGAGGTTGGCCGAAAGGGATTGTTAGGGATTGTGGGACCTGAATACCTGTAAATGTTTGAGAGGCTTGATCGTGCCTGTTGGGGTAAGCTTCTGGTAAAAGCATATGGGTGAGTTAATGATGTGCCTAATTTGATGTACATCAACTGATGGATGACACGTCTGGATAGGCAATGTAATGTTTTTTGATGCTTGATAGACAGGTTCTGTGCATGTCTATAGAGGGTAGTTGTTCGGTCGAGAGATGTTTCCGCCTTTGATGCGAGGCTCCATCTGCGTTAAGGTTATTGTCCAAGTTGTAGGATTGTATAGGTTCTAGGGTCGTGATATAACCTTTGATGTATATCAACATGGAGTACTTCAGTGAAAGACACGTTTTTGGCATCACTGTCACTATATCTGATGGCACGTGGTGTTTGAGGCTTTTTGATTTTCCTATTGTTGTGGGGTGCTAAGTCCGCTAAAATTTGTGGTGGTGGTGATGCGGTGTGTGTTTTGTGTGTATTTGTAGCGTGTCTGGTTAGATTGTGTTTTAATTGGAAATGAACAGTGAGTATGATGGTAAAATGCTTGGATTGTGGATGTGTAGTTGTTGGAGAAGTCGGTGTCGAGTGAATGGGTTTAAGTTAGATTGGGGCTTTTGAAAACATAATTTCTTAGGGTGTGTTGTCTACATGCCATAGTGGAGGTCATTGCGTGTCTGTAATTATGTGTTCTGTTTTATTGGGAGTGAAGGAGTTAGCGGAATGGGGATTGATCTTGTGTCGGTGTTTAGTGCTTGTATCTGTTTGTCTAAGGTTAGATTTTAACTTCTGAGCCCTCGGTGGGTATGGCGTCGGATTGTGTGTTTGGGTCATCTGTGGATTGTTAGGTAGTCATTTTGCAGTATTTTAATAAGCTATGAGTGTATGGTGGGTTAAAGCATGTGGGCAGTTCTTAGTTGAATTTCTTGTGATATTCTTTATTATAATTTGATTATGGTTAGTAGTATGTTAGAGATGTCTATTTCTCGTGGGGTTCATAATTAGCAGTTGACTTATATTTGGTAGAGTAAGTTTTGGATAGTGAGTGTTCGAAAGTGTTATTGAGTAGTGAATGATGTAGCTAGCTTATTTTTTTTAGTGGTAGAGACATGTATTGGTCGTCGTTTTTTCTGTATTTAGTTAAGATAATTATCATTATTATTGTTTCTTTGGCTCTCATATTATTAGTCTTGCATTTGGACTTTTAATTGGTTTAATTTTGAGCTGTAGTCTTTTCAATGGGTCGTGTTGCGTCTTACATGGAAGCCGCAAACTCCGGGCTACACGGTCTCATTATCCTTTACTTATACTCAGCACTCGTGGTAACAGCGATTAAGATCAGAGTTACTGTTTTTTCTAAAATGCTACTAGCCGTGTAACTTTGATTTTTACTGCGTGTTCACTCTAATTGTTCTCAAACAGCGGGTTTGAGGGGCTAAGTCTTATGCACTTTTCTCTTAAGATTTTTTGATGGTTCGTAGGTTTTATCATGGTTGTTGATCGAGTTGTTGTTGGTATCTTTAGTCTATTGAAATGGATCGGTGTGGAATTGAACTTGCTGGTTGTTTATTTCTTAACTGTCTCTTTCTCTTTTCTCAAGCGGAAGATTCTGGAAATAATCTAATTAATTTAGTAATCGTAACATGGATGGATGATCCTTAGCGCCTTGTGCATCTTGCAACATTCAGCATATAATTATATCTCTGTCAGGAGCTATAAAAGTTGTATAAATTTTTTGAGTGTTTGATATATGGATTGTTGTTCCGATGGAGGACTACGTAGGTTCTAGCTTTGTAGTTTTCGATATTGAATGTTGTTTTTGATAGTCTTATCTTTTGTGGCTCCGCCTTGATCTTTTATAAAGCCAAAGTGTACATAGGACAACTCTCCACCACTTGCATCTAACCTTAACATTACAATTCATCATGCTTGGCCTATGAGTGGTCAATTTTGCATTTTGATGCATTCCAATCAATTGTACTGTGTTAGATTGTTAGAGTGCTTGATAAGAAGACTCTTAGGAACTAAAGCTTACTAACGCAAATCGAAGGGTTGGGATACGTATCTATCTAGATGGTTTTATAATATGTGGCGGATTTGCTTTGTTTTAGGTTGGTTATGCTCTATCTATGGGCATGGCATAATTAATGCTGGCCTGTACAACCTTTGTTATATGTCGCCGGGGTTCGGTGTGATCACGTATTTATTCTTTATGAGGTGCTATCTCATGTCTACGTGATACTAATTTTTGTCTGGTGCCATCATCTTGTGTGGATTAAGCATAGTATATTGAGGACTGTTAACGCTTCATGTGTCGGGTGGGTTTGTCCACATGTTGGTTTGTCGATCTTTCTTTGTAGGGTTACGGAGTCTTATACTCGATTCTGCTACTTCCCAAGGTGATTGATATCTTCTTGTTTTGCCTGTGGTATAGGTTTTGGCGTAGTGTATCCTTGAGAGTGTGTCTGTTGCGAGGTTGTTCTCATGTAACGTTTAAGAACTGGCTGGTCAGGTTAATCTTCTTAGCAACTTTGAGCATATTATGTGGGTTAGCGCGCTGTTGCGTCTTGTTTAGTGTTGTGTGGGTGGGTGGCTTGGCAGCTTTCGTAATGCAAGGAGATCCAAGATATGTGTCTTGGTTATCTTAGCGGGATATGGTGGTGTCTGACACAGATGGTGTTTTCATTCGAGCACGGTGTTACTTGTTGGGGGAATGTCGAATGAATGTCAGCGATGGATGAAGCGGTTCTATGTTTGTCACTATTAGGTCTTATCATTGGATCATGTCAGGGGTTATATACGGTTTGGCAGCTAGCTCTAAAATATAATAGAAGAGTACTCTTCGCGTGTAATTGGTTGATTTATTAGTACTAGTTTTTTTTGGGATAATGTTCATATTTTTTAAATAAGCAGAGTGTGTTTGTGCTCTTTATTCTATATCTTGTCTATTGGATAGAGTGTTAGAATGATGAAATTGCGCTGCTATTTCGAAGGTAGCCATAGGCTCATCTTGTGTCACTGTAATGGAGTGGTCTAAGTAGTTGCTAGAAGGTGTACAATACATTTTGGTTCCTTGCAGAACTTAAAACTGTTTTGAAAATATATAGTTTTGGTGTGTATAGAGTTTACGTTTTAATAGTCGTTGAATAGTCGCGTATAACAACTCAGAGACGACAACATATGGTATATGGAGTGTGATTCATGGAGGTCAGTCGTTAACGTAATGGAGTGATCCTCTGTACTAGTCGGCATCTGTAAGAGAAAGGACCCGTGACAGGGGATAGCGGATCTAACCGTCTTTGGAGGGCAGGGGGGGTAGGACTTGTGAGTGAGTATGTATGTATTTCTGTATTCCAAGGTGAGGTTGAATGTTCGGTTTAGTAGTTGTTTGTAAAAGGTATGTGGAGTTTATTATATGGTTTGCTCTATTTGTTATATAACTTCTATTTCAGTATCTCTTATATTTTTACAAGTCTTGTTATCATGTTGATGAATTGTATGCTTATATCGCTAGTTTGTTATGTCTTCGCTTGTCAAGAAGGAACTTATCGACTATTTTTTTGGATACGTTTACTTTGTTATTTCTGCCTGAGTATTGTACTTAAGTAGGAATGTATACTGCAAAGTTTTGGGGTAAATAAAAATATTAAATTACTTGTTATAGTGTTGTTCTGATTATTTTTATTGTGTTTTTGGTTTTTGGGGGCTCTGTGAATGTGTATTTTCAGAGTATTATTGAGTAGTCACTATAGGGTTATATTTTGTCATTGTAGTTGATGGAACACACAGAAACACGATGCATGAAGAGTGTTTGGGTTGTGTATTCCATTTGAATGTGTCGCATGGAGATACACAACACATATGCACTGTACTAGACACACAGCGGCAATTGAATGGAATAGATTATATTCGTTATTGTAACACTAACTACGTTGAACTTGCAAGGAGTTGTTATAGAAATGTGGATTGTTATTGTGGGCAATTTCAAATATGTATGTTATATTTCAAATAATCATATGATGTGTACAGAATATTCTCCAATAATCTTGCAAAATTACGTAGTGTTGGTTCCAAAAATTATATATGATTAAACGTTGCAATATATATGGTTTTCATAACAAAGGTGTTGTTCGTCGTTCAGTTGGGTTGATTTGTGATGCTTTCGCTAATGCGAAGCGCCATGTCGGTTCAGCTCCTAATCAACTCCTCCACTGTCTACTCGCGTGTTATGTATGACTAATTGTCGTGTGAGTAGGCACAAGAGTTCGTGCATTAAGGTGTGATGGATCCAGAATCATAGAAATTTGAATTAACTTAAGACAGTCTTCCGATAGCAAGCGAATGAGTGAAAACAGGAGTTGAAATTTAAATGTAACTCAGAAAATACTAAACCCCTAGTGTGATGTTCTGATCTTCGCCTACCTACGAGTTAATTCTGGGACTTTTTGTATTTCTTATTTATATGGGAGAGAGCATTGGTAATCAGAATTGTTTATGCTTGTGTATATCAATGTATATGGATATCATATTAGTTAGTGAATATGATAGTCATCAATCTACAAAGTGAAGATAGAAAGTGCAGCACTGTGGCTTTGCATCATGAAACTTAGAAATTTTATTTATCCAATATCTGAATTCGGTAGGTGTGGGAATAATTAGTGTAACATCTTTGCAATCGCGATAGGCTCGTGGATGAAGTAAGGACTGGGAGTTATTACTTATATTGGCTATTTCCTCTGCCTTTCTATTATTATTAGAATTAACATAATTGTTGTATTGTAGCAGGTAGTGCCGTCAATACGTAACACGGAGTTTGTGTAGTGTCTTGAACTTTTTTGGATGGTTTTGAATTAGTACAATATAAGATAGAGTTTTTTCTAATGTCTGGACTATAGCATCTGCCTATCATGGAGCTAGTATATAACAACGAATTCATGAATGCGAAGTTAAATAAATAACTTGGGTGTTTGGTTTGCGTCTTTTGTCACTATCTTAATCATTGTAGTTTATACTGTAAAACTGGCATAAAGTATCTTTAAAGACTTATAAGTATTGCATTATAGATTGTATATTATTTATATGGGTACTTTTTATAGTGACATACGTTAATTCACTCCAGACGTTGTATAAGGTTTTATTCTGAAATTTTTGTTTCTACGGAGGTCAATGAGTTTTATGAATGATTAACAGATATGTTATTGTGTTGGGAAGCTAATGATTAAATTAATCTACGCTTTGTGTATAAGTACATCGTTGCTGATTTATGGACCTTAAGTCTAATTTCAAATATGCAAGTTTGCATTATAATGTCAGTGTTACAACGCAAGCATAATCATCAGTTTGTGTCTTATTGTTGATCGTTGTGTGGTGTAATTTTTTATGGATTGTAGACGAGTCTGTTTTGAAGGGTGAGATTTATTTTTTGATAGTTTCCATAATAATTTTCTCATACCAGTAAAGTTTGCTCTCGACACATATTACAGTTCTACAAGCCAGGATAATAGACTTAGGGTAACATCATCTAGATGGAATATTTAATGGAACTATTAAATGGAAACTCTTAGGATGTTAAAAGAATCAACTAAATAGTGGGCACAATAGTATATGTTGCATCACATCAGAACAACACGCATAACAGTAGCATCCTAGATAGTGGCCAATATCATCACAAAACCATTACTAAAAAATGATACTTCGAATAAAATGATAGCAAAACAAAAACTGAATGAAAGACCAAGAATACTAGTCAGGTCGCGTTCAGCGGCAATCTAACGATATGTGCCAAGCGCTTATGTCCTGCTTCTCCGCCTGCCGCCAAGCTTTGAATAGAACCATCATTTGACAGACACCCTAGCTTGTCGTTAGTGCGCTACGTTTACATAACTAGGAATAGAATGCTCTCATTAGGGCTGAAGGAAGACATTGATCATCGAGGTGTGGCAAGAAATCATCATAAACATCAGGGTTCAACGAATGGTGGTGCAGGACGAGTTTCCTCAAATGAAGAAGATACACACAGACAAACGCGCAGCAACGACCATACTTAAAGAGAATACTATCGGCACGTCTGCAGAAGCCGTCCTTGTTCTGGAGGAAGGAAGGATTTTGGTATATTCAAGTGGAGTTGAATGCATCGAGCAAGTTTTTTATCAGTATAGCTTATATTGAGTTTCCTGTTCTTGCGTTTTTGATGATTTATGGCCAATGTTTGCTGCATACTGGTATAACTTTTTGAAGCTATTAGTCTATATTTTGTTTGAGTTGAGGTACGTAGGATTGTCTTTTCGAGATCTTGGCGACCTAGTCTAGCTACTTTTTCTATTCTCTTGCTCATTGTGACTTGGCCTTACTGCTTGCTACAAACATCGTTTTGCTTGATGTTATTGGTAATATGGACCATATGCTGGTCCTGTGATTGCGAACGTTGATGTTGTTCTTGTTTTGTTTAACTCTTCGCTTCTATAGCTTGTGTTTGGCGCACATAACTGTCTTGGTTACCATATTGTGACATCATATTGCTCTTCTCTTGCTCAAAATTGCTCGGTTGTTCAGATTGGTTCCTGTTTGCACATGGATCAGTAATGTGTTATAATGTAGTAATTCATAGTCTGCTCGCTCCTGTCCTGCTAGACTGGATTCGCTTTTTGTCTTCAATGTTGGCATATAGGGATTATCATATTCAAAGCGGTTGTTCTTCGTGCTCATGATATTGGCATTTGATATTCATCGATCGGGTCGTCTCGTTGTCAGCTGTTTTCTGTTGCATGATTTAGTGCTCTAAGCGTTTTGTCATATCTTTCATTCTCCTTGTGGTGTGGGGTTGTTCTTTGCTCTTAGTTCTTTAGGATTGGGTTACAAGTTGATGAAAGTTCTTGATTTCTATATAGGGGGAGATTTATTTACTGTGTATTTAAATATTGTTTATTTATTGAGTATATTTATAAATTAATTTTATCAGTGTGTTTGGTCTCTTTTTATATGTAAGGATTCCTTAGAAGTAGGTTTTGTGGGTCATCGTGCTTTCGTTTTTCTAACTTTAACTCCGACATGCTATTTCACATAATATGAGTGTACCTTATCTCTTATATAATGCGGAAAAATGGCAACTCATCGCTCTTGTCTCTCTGATGGGATGTACTATGTGCGGATAGAGGTTAGCATCAACAATATGTAAAATATATTGGTTATGCGATTTTAATTAAAACAAAGTATATTATTCATTACAATATACAAGGAATATCTCTACCATTGTTTATTAAATCAGTCTCTCTCCCATTTATAGGGAATGCTCATATATGAGTGTAGGTGCTCCGCTCGCGTTTAAGCAAGTCTTTGTCGAGGCCTAAATTGACTCGCACTAACTATAAGGGATAAGCTAATTTGAGGATGATATATCTCAGCGTCTTAGAGGGTGTGTTTAGCCTACTCAGTGAGTTAGTTTTATGAATTTTGTCAACGAATTATTTTAAAGATAGGAAAATTGTGCAATTGTAAAAAGTCAAGTAAATACTTCTCATAATACAGATTTAATATTGATATATATATTAGATTATGCTAGTCGCAACCAATAGATTTTGAGAGTAGATGAAAGTATGGTGATGGCCACGTGTATACCCAACGCATAACATTTGTACTGCTAGGGGGCGTGAATATAATCGGACGTGGTATATGTTGTATCTTGCTATAAATGTAATGTAATATAGCATAGTGGAAACTGATTCGCATTATCTTTGTATCGCATTTTTTCGGTTTAATAGTAAGTCAATATTGAATAGAATCTAGATTACTGAAAGGGACTCTCGGTTAATATTGCTGTGACGCTGGTTGAGTATAGCTGACAAAAAATTTGGTCATCAGGGCATTCATTAACAAATGCGTGGTTTTCTGACATCCCAACTCCTTTGTATCTTTGATCAGTGATAAATAAAGGGACTGCTGGTAGAGCTCTCGCTCGAGTATTATCATCTGGAGTGTACTGCCATATCCGTTTGTAGGTGATAAACTGCTGTATGCCGTGTTCGTCTTCGTTAGTCATTAACAACAATCTCATTTCTCATCTCTGGCCCATTATGGCAACATTTATTTTTTGCCTACTCGATGGGTATATGCCATAGACCTGAACTGACTTGGTGTTCTATAATAATATGAATTCCTTTGCTTGCATTGGTGCAATCAAGTTCATTCTCCGACGAGTGCTATTCTTATGGGGTAAATGATAGTATACTAAAAGGTATTTGGCAAGCTCTAAATAATGTCATTTCAGTAGCTAAGACAGAATTTGATAACTCTTCTCGAATGTTTGATCATGCATGCAGCTCTCGAGCTGCTCTGTGTTCTTATGTTTGATATAATTTCTATGTGGGTGTGGATTTTTTTTTCCTCTTTTCTCTTTACTAGTTTATGTGGTATTTTATTTGGCTGTAGTCTTGACGAGTCCATGTTTTTGTCTACACTTCTATCAGTTGTTAATACACTTTCTATATCTAGATGAGATTGGATAATAATAATATTTATCATAATTGCGTGATATTAGTTAACCTTTCATTATGTTAATATGTGGACTGTTCGATTATTCTTAATCTATATTTTGGTATAGATGATAATTAGCTCGAGACTGCACGTTGAGTGCTTGTTCATTTCATATAATATAATATCGTTGATGAATATTATACAATTAGTATTTGTCATAGAGAAGGGGTATACAGTCATTTTTGATATTGGGGAGAGTATTGTTCATTTTCTCAGTATATAATATTAGTATATAGTACGACGTTCTTTAAGATTATAGATTGGGTTTATGATAAATAAATTTATATCTCGCAATGGTTTAATATTCATATCTGATTTTTATTGGTCATTAAATGTTTATTTAATAAAGTAATTGTTTAAACAGATATAATATATATGGGTAGTTTGTTAATCTTATAGCAACTCTTAATCATTATTATATGGAGAAGTACTTATCAAGGCATTCTAAAACATTAAAAGGGGAGAGCAGTATTTAGATAATAATCTTAATAAAATTGATAGATTTATGGGGTTGACCAGACACACGCCTACACACATCAATTTTTTACACTTTTTTTAATTTGGTTGATTTACTAATATGATGGATTAATATCTTCTAATATTTTTATCGGGTTAGATAATTCTCTATACTTTCGCTCTATTCTGAATTATATCGATAGATATATGATATTGATTATCTTTAGTTGTCTTTATCTCTGGCCACCTTTTATTTTCCAATTATGTCGAAGTATTGATCTAATTTCATACTCATAAAGGTGTAATTAATCGATGAATAAAAATTTAACCACTTACATTAAAAACATTAATTAATTATGTGGTGAAATTAGTATATGTTTAACTGATAACTCAGATTGGATTGATGATATTTCGAGTGTATTACCACGATAACATTGGTTTTAACTATGGGAGGAAGTCTTGAGCTTGTGTATCTAATAACGGTTCTCTTGATTAATTCTGGACAGTCAACCATGCTAAAGCCGAATACATTTGAAGGGGAGATGCATTTTACAAAAGAGCGGGGTGTGTGTGGACGATGATTTACTAATCGTCTTACGATTGCTCTAGCTACTGTCTTTATGTGGCTCGGTAGTTAGTTTATATTTTGATTTATCTTGAATTTTATGATAAGAGTAGAATGGTGTTGTCGAAAAATGATTTTGGCTGCATTATCAAATACATACATTAGAAGAAATAAATATAACTATTTATTGAGGTTGTCATTGTGTATCGAATATAGTCAGAGGAATGAAAAGCGCAAACTTACGATTTATGAGTTTTGGGCCAGTATTTTAAATTTTGCGTTTGACTTTTGCTATAATACCATTGGATAAAGTGAAAAAAAATAGCTATAAGTTAGAGTTTTTTATTTTTTTCATGCTTAATGAGATATTCATAATAGTTATCATTGTAGATATCCAGGGGAAATTACCTATACCCAAGAAGCACATACCACTTACGTTGGAATATCAAACTTGCGTGGTGCTGTTGTTAAGCCGTTTGTATTATTTGGTCATTTTTGTTCTGTATAGATGATTGTATGGTGTGGTGTATTTCATTATATAGTGTATTGATAGTAGATTGATTGAGAAATTTAGATTGATGTTAGTATGTGTTTTTTGTCTTCAGGTATTATCTGGGTGTGATGTGGCTATCAGGTCTGCGTCGTTCCCTTAGATTGATTGAGACGGGTGGAGGATCCTCTGGATAGTTAAATAACAATTTAGAGTTGCACGTCTTAGTATGTTATGCTCTTTTGTAGAGAATCTTTGGTTTCAAAAAAATATTGATGATATATTGACCGATATTTTGGAGTATTCATGCTCAGATTCTCTCACTAGGGCATCATAGTGATTTATCGTAGTCTTGGATTTTATGGTCTCTGCCAAATATGAGCATGTTGGCATTCTGGGCCGACGTTCTTGATTTTAGATCTCTATTATTTTTAATATTTAATGTATATTATTTATTAACTCGAAGTATAAATTTCTTGGTTTTCAATATTTATGCATGTATATATTTCTTATTTTCTCAATTGGTTATGGAATGTTAGAATCGTTCAATTTTCTGATCATTTTTTTCATATATGCTTAAGATATCAGTAATTATTTGTCAATTATATAACGTAAATAATGTGATTTAAAAAAGTATGTCACTTTTTAAAGTATCTGGAGAGTCCATTTTCAACGCTCTTCATCGGTGATTATGTGTAATCAACAATCTGAATTTACTTTTGATTTGCATAGGTTTACTATATATCGATTATTTTAATGTAAAAAATGGTGTTGGATATAAAATAATGATCCTTGAATTGTATGCAGGTTCATACGTGTTTTGTAATGTCGCTAGATAATGCATCAAGGGGTAAGGTTACACGTAATGCCATATCTCGTTATTGGTTTTCTTCTCTACTCTTGGTTAGTTGTTTGTAATCGTAGCTTCTACTTGATGATCTTAATTTCGACTCCATTTATTCTCAGCCTCATTCTCCTCAGCATTCTAGTTGTGGTCTTATCTTCTCCCATCATAAAGGTGGTTTGTAAATCTACTAAATTATACTATTTGTATCTTTTCTTTATTCACTGATAGTTTTTATATTAAAGAGCTCCTTTATGATTTGGGTGGTTTTTTTCTATAGCGGCTTATGTGTTCTGCGGATATGAACTCTTCAGTTATACTGGGATTTGGGTATTTCTCGTCGCATTACCCTGAATAAAAATTATTAGCTTCATATGAGTGTGCTTTTTGTTATCTATACGGATATTATAGTTTTAGAGCTAGTGTCATAACTTCTGAGGTTTAGATTTTAATAACCATCTTGCCTATCATATAAGTATTAGTATAGCTTTGTCTTTCTGTTGCAGCATCTAGTAAGTGCGGTTTTTTCATAGAAGATACTAGTCAACTTGTCAGGTCATCAGTGTGAGTATGAGAGTGTATTAGTGAGCAGACAACCCATTTCGATACTATTGGCGTCTAATAATATTTAGTTTGAGAGGGTTTCTCATAGAGAAATCATATTTTATAGATGATACTGTTATGAGAGGTTTTTTTATTTTGTATATTATAAAAATTGTGATAATATTCTATGTATACCTTGCCTTAGGTTGTAACTACATAACAATAGAATTAATATATTGTTTGTTTTGCATGAATCGACTTCCTCAATGTGCTTTTGAAGGAATGATTTCTATTGATGACGAATAGAAACATATTAATATTTATGTGTTGATGGTAAGCTTGATGTTACTTTTAACACTATATATTATTATGTTGTGATGTTATTTTACTATTGACTATTTATTAATAAAGAATGACGTAATTAATCAGTTTAATTATAGTAGAATGTAATCCAGGTAATAGAATTTATGATGTAAAAATTAATGTAATTCGTTGATAATTTAATGGGGTGCTTACAGATGAACAATGAATCTATTTTCTAATATATAATTTAGCTATTATCACATGTATATAGCTTTTTCGTATTAATTGATTTCAGGTTAATATTCTCAATCATAATTTGATGTATCGTTTTAATAAAAAGTCATAACTACGGTTCTAAGCGACTAGCATTAGGTAATGTGTGGCTCTCTTGTTCATTGGCAGTAGCTAAGTTGCTTCTGTGTAATATCGCTTGGAATGTAGTGAGTATTTCATGACTAGAAAATTAAGTATGTTTTTTTATGCTATAATGCTTCAGGCTAGAGCTAATTTCTTCGTTGTATCGATTCTTTGCTCCTAATAGATGTAACTTGGAAAATAATCTACCGTTGGGGGCAATGCGCATCACTATATGTAAATTCTAGATAAAGGTCTGTGTTCGGATGTTTTAAGGATACCATGTTGGAAACTTTTGTCTTTAATATTGCGTGGTTTTTTATTCGATTCTGGTTACTGTAGTGCCTTGAGCGTGGTTACAGCGTATTAGCGCCACTCTTCTCTTCTCTGTAACTCGACCTGAAACTATAGTTCCGACAAGTGGTATAAGCGAGTGCATCGATATTTGTCGTGATTATTTAAAAGTATTTTTATTTTTTTTGGTTTTTATGTTTTTTTGTATTATAAGTAAATTTTTGTTAGAGTATACTTATTATGGTAAATTTTATTATATATAGGTCGTATATTTCTATCGATCTTCTAGGTTGTATGTTTTCTCTGTGTGTGGTTGGATAATGGTGGATATGTTTGTGATATTAGTTTTGTTATTATTTATAAATGATGTTACTTTCGCTGAATAATTAGGCTCGTATGTATTTTTGTGCTGTATGTGGTATAGGTTATTATATGTTATCCGATACTTGGTTATTATCAAGCCTATTAAGCTGACGCGAGGAATTTATATTGTGTAGACTCAGCCTCTTTTACTTAATAGACTCTTTGTCGGGAATTACAGACAAGGGTATACTAGTAGAGTGATGCCAGCGACTCCATTCTCGTACTTCCTTGATTTTTATTTTTGCTTCAAAATATTTTATATAAAGGGAATATGGCTGGGGTTTTCTATGGTAAGCTTGCGTTGACATTTGACTTTAAATAGGTCAAAATGTGTGGATGTGGTAATTATAGTTTCTTCTGATTTTTATTGATGTGTTTTATAATAATGATGAGTTGGTTAATTGTGTTGGTACATCCTTCTCATATTGGAGATCTTGAGCTTTTTGACTTAGACTTCGCGGTTTGTTTCATGAGATTAAATTTCAGTAAATGGTTAGATTTTTTTTAGGGCTTTCTGTGTACTTGTAATACGGATTAGGTAATCTATTATATTTAGACTTAGTGTTCATTTGTTTTGGTTGGTCTTTTAGCCTGTATACTCCTTCTTTCCGCTGCGTTTCTCTTAATCTCTTGTGTGTCATTGTGTTTTGTTTATTGACTTTTGGTTCTCATTTTTAATTGATAGAGATATTATTTATCGTGTCTTATCTTAAATGCCTAATCTTATACTGTTATGAAATGTGTACGGCATAACTGTATACGCGGCGGTCTTATTACCCGTCTTGTAGTCCATAATCCATGCTATTTGTGATTGAAGTGTAGTCTGTGGGTGTAATTTTATGTTTATTAATTTATTGAATTTATTAGGTTTTATAATTGTTGTAGTGGTTGTATTTATGTTAGATTTATATAAGATTCACTCTGATTTTCATACTGAATCTGATAATGAAAAAAACTAACTGCAATAAGTCCAATATGCTTTTTTTTATCTCTTTGTGTTTTTGTCTAATGTCGGTATACTTATCAAAGTATACTGTTTTCTTTTCATTTTTTGTTCTTGTTTATGGTGCATGCAATTGCCATCGTGACCTTGATAAGTTTGGCTTGTCTATTTTGCTCTTATGAGAGCTGCTAAAAGACAGTGCAATTTTTAGAGTGTTGGTAAAGATTTTTTTTTTTTGATTTTTTTTTACTTTAGTAGTTTATTGTAGGGTTTGTCAGTGTGTTTAGGTTATAGTTATGTGGGTCATTTGTTAATTTTCTGTTTTTGTTTTTAATTTTAGTGATTGAATATTTGCTTTTAGTGTTAAAGGTTGTGTATAGTGTTATTGTTTGATTTTACTAGGACTAGATATATGTTGTATATGTTTGTTTCGAGGAATTTTGTGAATTTGGTATGAGGGTTTTTGGTTATGTAAGAGTTTTTTGTCTTGATGTTATGTTCCTATATGAATGTTGTGGTTTTTTAGTTGTGTGTAGTTTTTATTTGGTTTTTGTATTGTTGATTTTTTGTATATATTTTAGTGAATTTTGATTTGTTTGGTGTTGTATGTTATTAGATCTTATGTATGACTAGTGTGGTGTTTTGTTTTTTAATTTAATGTATTCTATTTTGGGTTAGTAGTTAATGTAGTTTTATCGATATATATTTATATTGTAATATAGTGGTATGTGTGTATGTGGTTGATTGTTTCTTATATATTTTTAGATTCTGTGTTCTATTATGTTGAGTGTAGGTATAATTGTGATATATACAATTTTAGTGTGTGTAGTAGTATACGAATGTGATGTGTGATTATTTTTATATATCGCTGGACAAAGTGTATGTATTTGTATGTAAATATAAGAGTTGTGATATTAAGACTGACATATTTTATATTGTGTGATATATGGGTGATATAATGCTATGGATAACGTATAATATGGACGTGTGGGTAGGTCATCAGTAATGTATAGATTGTATTAGTTAATAGTAAAAAGTATGTCATGTTATAAGTGTGGTTGTGTTGTGTGTGATGTGTGAGGTGTTATTGGATGTGGTGAGTGTAACTGTGGTGTGGTGTGTCGATGTAGGGGGTGGTGTGTGGTCAGTGGTAAGAAGGTTTGTAGCTTGGAGTTGACTGTTGTTAAGAAGTTTAGAGTTTTGGTAGGTATGTTGTTGTGTGTGTGTTTGTGTGTGTGTGTGTGTGTGTTTGGTGGTTGTTTTGTGTGTAGTGTTGAGAGTGAGTAGGTGTTATGTGTGTGTCAGTGAGTTTGTTGTGTATTTTGTATGTGTTGTTTTGTGTTGTTGTTGGAATGTGTGTGTTTTTGTCGTGTGTGTTGTTTTAGATATTGTGGTGTTGTCTATGTGTGTGTGGTGTTGTGTTGGATGTTGTGGTTTATGAAATGTTTTGATTGAGTTTGTGGTGTTGTTGTGATGTGTGGTGGATTTGATGGAGGTGTGTTT
>SNQN01001229.1:19898-40417 GCA_008642245.1 Bassia scoparia | reverse complement strand
ATCACAATAGGTGCACGAAATTCAACTGTTAAATAAAATGAAAGTGACGAATAAAATTCAACAATTAAATTAATYATGTAGTTGCATGGTTATGTTATAATTGTATCAAAGCAAAAATATTAATATTTCTACCTTTCTATAAGCTAGGATGATCTCTTTGGACCAAAAATTTTCAGTGAAAGGAGATGACTCGGGGCTCAAGAAGCGTCTTTTGAAAGTAAAACGCATCTCGCAAGGTCGGACCCCTGCCCGTCTAGCATAGTCTACGTAAACTTTGTCAAAGGTTGACTCATACGGAACATGGTAAACAATACCCTCATCATCCACATTTCCACCCTTAATGACAAACGTACACTTCGGTTTCAGTTGCCAAGCTTGAACTACACTTCCAGATATGGACTCACCCGTAGAAGATTCACTTCCTTGGGAACCAATAGCAGATGAGTCCGAGGAATCAAACATGATTGGTGTTTGTCGAGTGTTATTACAAAATACTAATTTGATGTGGGTTATAAAACATGTATACTACAATTTAAATAGCCTTAACGTTCCATATTTATGGTCCAACACCGTTTCTTACTACCAAGGGTGGGTGGGTTACATTTATTGCTTTCTTCAATATTAATTTCACAAATACTGATTGGTTGGAGTTCAGTTCTAATAAATGATTTAAATTACTCATTTGATTATATAGTTGGTGTGCTTATTTTAAAGTTGTAGTAGAATAAGGAACAAACCCCTACTCTTATTCTTTTGTTCCGAAATTTAACAACTTTACAAAACCCCAAAATAAACGACACGCGTCAAACAAAGATATGTAGGTGTCTTGAAATGCAATATTAATGTCCAGCTTTTACTGAAGTATGTCTAAAGTTATTGTACGTTTTTTACGAGTACTACAAAATTAATTTGCTACATAATTATCTCCCTGCCCCGTATTTTTTGCGTGTGTTAGTTGCCAATATTGACTTTGTTCTGCGTGTCATTGGCTTATTAGTTTCCTAGGCTGATGCACTATCCTTTAATATTTTGATTGTTCCCAATGCAACCTTGATGTTACTAAAGTGGCTTCATTGAGATGTCTTGCATCAAATTATCAGTGTTGTATTATTTTTTTTACGGTGTTGATGTGGATTTATAAGGAAAGAATCCTCACAAATCCAAGAAACGAGTGAACYACTGTTTGATAGTGTTTGAAAACTAAAAATAACTTCGAATCTTTAAAGGACTCGAAGGATCTTAACTCACCAAGTGGAACCAGCCCCTAAAAGGAACAACCGACCTAATAGCTAATCAAGTGAATTTCCGGACCAACCACAAAACTCACAAGGTTTTCTCTGAATTAACAAAGAAGAATTTTTAACACAAATAATCTCTGAATTTTTATTGAAGAATTCGAACCTATTTATAATACAAATTAATATCTAAAACTAACTAAGATATTTATGAAAAGATATGAATCTTATCCAAAAATATCCTAACTAACCTTATCCTAAAATATCTAAACCACACGACATAAACTAATCTAACCGACCTAATCTAATCCACACGGAAATAACAAACCCTAGATATTTATCCTAATCAAATCAGAATAATATCATAATTAACAAATATCCTAACTAACTAATAAATATCCTAACTAACTAATAAATATCCTAACAACTAAATCTAATCTATAATAATTCAGACTAAATAAATAAAATAAAATAAAATACAACATAATTAATCCTTCCAACCAGATATTTCCAGATATCTTCACTTGATCGAAAATTCCAGATTTTCCTAGCGTATTCCAATTTTTCCATCTTTCTTTCCAACAAGTTAGGAGCTTGAAATTATAATTATGAATGATATTGTCGACCCTTGGATAATCTTTTGAACGTGCTATTGCATCCTCATCATTAATCTGAATTTTCGATCAAGTGAAGAAATCTGGAAATATCTGGTTGGAAGGATTAATTATTTTGTATTTTATTTTATTTTATTTATTTAGTCCGAATTATTATAGATTAGATTAAGTTGTTAGGATATTTATTAGTTTGTTAGGATATTTATTAGTTAGTTAGGATATTTGTTAATTATGATATTATTCTGATTTGATTAGGATAAATATCTAGGTTAGTTAGGGTTTGTTTAATTTCCGTGTGGATTAGATTATTTCGGTTAGATTAGATTATTTCCGTGTGGATTAGATATTTTAGGATAAGGTTAGTTAGGATATTTTTGGATAAGATTCTTATCTTTTCATAAATATCATAGTTAGTTTTAGATATTAATTTGTATTATAAATAGGTTCGAGTTCTTTAATAAAAAGAGAGAGATTATTTGTGTTAAAAATTCTTCTTTGTTAATTCAGAGAAAACCTTGTGAGTTTTGTGGTTGGTCCGGAAATTCACTTGATTAGCTACTAGGTCGGTTGTTCCTTTTAGGGGCTGGTTCCACTTGGTGAGTTAAGATCCTTCAAATTCTGTGGTTGGTCCGGGAGTTTGAAGTTATTTTGATGTGGATTTATAAGGAAAGAATCTTCACAAATCCAAGAAACGATTGAACGACTGTTTGATAGTGTTTGAAAACTAAAAATAACTTCGAATCTTTAAAGGACTCGAAGGATCTTAACTCACCAAGTGGAACCAGCCCCTAAAAGGAACAACCGACCTAGTAGCTAATCAAGTGAATTTCCGGACCAACCACAAAACTCACAAGGTTTTCTCTGAATTAACAAAGAAGAATTTTTAACACAAATAATCTCTGAATTTTTATTAAAGAATTCGAACCTATTTATAATACAAATTAATATCTAAAACTAACTAAGATATTTATGAAAAGATATGAATCTTATCCAAAAATATCCTAACTAACCTTATCCTAAAATATCTAAACCACACGACATAAACTAATCTAACCGACCTAATCTAATCCACACGGAAATAACAAACCCTAGATATTTATCCTAATCAAATCAGAATAATAATAATTAATAAATATCCTAACTAACTAATAAATATCCTAACAACTAAATCTAATCTATAATAATTCAGACTAAATAAATAAAATAAAATAAAATACAACATCATTAATCCTTCCAACCATATATTTCCAGATATCTTCACTTGATCGAAAATTCCAGATTTTCCTAGCGTATTCCAATTTTTCCATCTTTCTTTCATACAAGTTAGGAGCTTGAAATTATAATTATGAATGATATTGTCGACCCTTGGATAATATTTTGAACGTGCTATTGCATCCTCATTAGGTGTCATATGCGACTATAAATACATTCGTATTTAACAAATTTAACCATGATTTCCAACCTTATTCCAAATTTTTTTTTAATAAAACAACAAATTACYTTTTTGGGAATAACCCAAATTAACACAAAAAACTAACCAATTTGTATAATATTTGTGGGAATAATGAGGATCTCAACGAGATGCGGYAATATAGATGTTGTTTTAGGGGGTGGTTTCGAATTGGGCAAAATTACTGAAATATGTGGTGAGAGTGGTGTGGGTAAAACACAATTGTGCCTTCAAACCCTAATCACTGCTATTTTACCTAACGAACTTCTCGGCCTAGATGGTTGGGCAATTTACATATCTTTCCTAACCCCGTTCCTGAGTAGACGATTGCGACAAATGTGGGCCTCCATTAGTCAAAGCGGATCAATTATGTTTGATCCGTTAGAAAGGGTTGTAAATTTATCAGGGTCAACTCCAAACGACTTAGTTGAAATGATCAACCAAGTTGACATGATGCTGAGGCCTCCTAGTCCACTGTGCGGTAAAGTCAAAGTGATATTCATCGACTCGATTTATGACTTTGTTACCTATCAATTTGCAGATACTAGAGCAGGYTTTCAAGATAGAGCAAACGTCGTTAGATCAGTCGGTTATGCATTGCAAAGGATGGCTGCTCGAGATCAAGTAGCAGTCATAGCCACCAACTCGYCAGTAGAACATGTCGSACCATATGATAATACAGTTTTCTTGAGTAGCGGTATCCAATATCACCCTGGAGTTGGGCGACACTGGGACCGTAGTGTGAATGAGCGATTTATCATGAAGAGAAGTTTATRGCAACAACTTAGGTATTTTCAAAAGACTGGAGTTCAAGCGAATAGCCCTAGAACATCAAATAACTTGCAATGTACGTATGTGATTACACGATCAGGTGTTGTTTCTGCATGAATTGGTTAGGGTTAATGAGAATTTGATATTTTTTATATCATCATAATCACATGTATAGTCTTTGTTAATCATCAAAACGATAATTGAATAAGAAGTCCACATTGCTATTAAAAGCTGTCCTAACAACAATATGAAGGTGTCTTTTATCAACATTAAAGGTGTCCTATGTCAACTATAAAGGTGTCCTATGTCGACTTTTAAGGTGTCCCATATAAACTATTAAGGTGTTCATGATCCCATATATCAGCATGTAATGTTTTTTCATATTATTGTAATATCATAATCATTAAAATATATATATACACTTGAAATTACTCTATCAACAGTTTTAGGTATAAAAACAATGAATTATAGCTATTACCTTAGTGTAGAAATTTATATTAAAGTGGCAAACATTTCGACACCTTTTGTTTCATAATACGACACCTTTAGGTTGTAATAAAACACCTTTAAGTGTAGCTAAGACACCTAATATGTGGACATGAAAACATGACAATTTTCTTATTAGGAAATGTTTAATTAAATGTTTAATGGACACGAGAAGGACCTAGTCTGCCGTGGCCGGTCCGTTGCCATCACTAGATATTATTAGTAAATGTTTAATTAAATGTTTTTTTTAGGATGTATCAAGTAAATCCATTGTAATTAAAATTACAAGATTCGAGTCTGATCGGAGTTGTAAGAGATCAAACACACGGTTTCGACTCTGATCGGAGTTGATCTAAGTGTAGAGATATATAGTAAAAAGAGACAGTAAAATAAGTGCATCAAAACCACGTTTTGAACTCTGATCGGAGTAATCTAAGTGTAGAGATATATAGTTGAAGCAAGTAAAATAGCGATCAAACACACGTCTTTCGGACTCTGATCGGAGTTGATCTACAGTGTAGAGATATGTAAAGGCAAGTTAAAAAGCGATCAAACACACGTTTCGACTTGTATCGAGTTGATCTAAGTGTAGAGATATATAAAGAAAAGTAATAAGCAAACACACGGTTTTGACTCTGATCGGAGTTGATCTAAGTTAGAGATATATAGTTAAGGCAAGTAAATAATCGATCAAACCCCGTTCCACATCTGGATCGCAGTTGATCTACAGTATAGAGATATATAGTTAAAGGCAAGTAAATAAGCGATCAAACACAAGGTTTCGACTCTGATCGGAGTTGATCTAAGTGTAGAGATATATAGTAAAAGGCAAGTAAATAAGCGATCAAACACATGGTTTCGACTCTGATCGGAGTTGAACTAACTGTAGAGATATATAGTTAAAGGCAAGTAAATAAGCGATCAAACACACGGTTTCGACTCTGATCGCAGTTGATCTAAGTGTAGAGATATATAGTTAAAGGCAAGTAAATAAGCGATCAAACACACGGTTTGGACTCTGATCGGAGTTGATCTAAGTGTAGAGATATATAGTAAAAGGCAAGTAAATAAGCGATCAAACACACAGTTTCAACTCTGATCGGAGTTGATCTAAGTGTAGAGATATATAGTTAAAGGCAAGTAAATAAGCGATCAAACACACGGATTTATTGGTAAAACATCTAGACACCTTTAGTACCGCTCTACGACACCATTCAGTATGTGTAGACACCTTAATGTTGTCCTTTAGACAACATCAATATGTGGTCCATTACCATCACTAACTATTCCCTTGGCATATACTAAGTATTCCCTCCTCAAAATTAAAATTAACAATGAGATCCTTTGCACTTTTACAACATTCTTCGTAATATTGTTGTGCTTGAATTTTTTTAGGTCTTTTGCCATGTTGGAATAATCATCCCTTAAATCGTGACGTAGATTCTCATCAACAATCTAAGATACGATACAACATATATAATCAATCTGTTATTCTTTAATTTTATAAAGAATGCGACAATTTAGATATGTGTTTTCCTTTTGGGTATTCTCACATGTGTTTGTTTTAATTTTTCAAATTATATATGTTAAAAGTTGAACAAAAACATATTATTACATTTTTTCAAACTTTTGATCAATTTTATCTACTAAAATTCCTCTTAAAAGTGGTTTAATTACTATGGTATTAAATATTAATTTCTAAATTATTAAAATGTAAAATTTAAATCTTATAAGCATGAAAATTTATAATTAAAAATCGTGACTTTGTTTGAATTGTTTATTTATTAATACATGATATGTATCAATTGTTAACATATAAAGTAGTCAAAAGTTGTTGTTGAGACGTCAACGAAAGGTGTTCGTCACGTATTAAAGCATGTTAAGTGATTTAATCTGGGTGTCACGTTAACCTTTTCTATGATTGTTTCCAAGAATCACCACGTGTTGCACTGTGTAAGTGTGAGGCTAGAGATATACAGCTGTTTCACATACACTCAATCAAACGAAAAATGAGAGGTGATTAATTAGTTTGGAAAAATCGATTGCTTTTTGGAATAACCAGTCATTTGCGATTTCTACTTAATCGTCGTAATTTATTTGGGCCGGTTAACGTAATTTGAGTGTTGAGCGTCATATCAGAGTTGAGCGTAGGTAGATCGACCGTCACATCTGATGGTGGTTCAACCCAGAAGCAGACGAAGGAGGTTCTTCGGATTGAGTGTGCTAACCACGGGTAGATGAAGAGTCGGCTTCGGATTGAGTGTGCTAACCATAAGGAGAAGAAGAGGCGGCTTCAGATTGACTGTGCTAAGTTCTAAGGGAGGCACAAAAGGTCCAGATGATGCTTGCGATTGCCCTCGCAACTCCACTGGTTAGTATCTGAGTCCGACAATTAATTACTGAATTAGTTGATAACAATTAATTACTAATCCCGTATTATAATTGCTATTAAGTGATTGTATTTTAATGATCTTCAATTGTAATACACTAATACGAGACATTTTGCTTTGGGCTTGGTATGTAACATGGTTTACTTTGGGCCCTTGTGGGCTTGACTTTTACATGGTCTTTTACACAAATTATTAGGTACAATCCCCCCCTACCTAGCAAAATACAACCCCCTTCCCCTATCTTATGTGGTACATGATTTATTCCCCTCCCCCTATTATCTCTCATGCATGATTTTTTTAAAAATAAAAAATCATTAATTAAATAAAATTAGATAGATATAAATATTTGACAACTAATAAAAGCAATGGATGGGGGTTGTATCTTGCAATGTAGGGGGGGTTTGTATAATATAGGCTTTGGGTCTTTTACATGGTCTTGGTATGTAACATGGGCTTGAATTTCCCGCTTTTATTTTATTCCTGTTTTTGAAAATGAATTCCCGCTTTTTAACTTATGTTTTCAGGAATTTTCCCTCCTAATTTTTGTTCTCAATATTAGAAATGTGTTTATGAATTTTTCCTCCCAATTTTGATGTCTAAGTTTCGTTTTCATTATTCCCTCCCAACATAAATTTGACGAAATACTATTTTTCCCACCAAAACAAATAATCTAATTTTATAAATATGAACAACTGCTTTCATCCTTCTAAAACTCCAATACACAAACCTCATTAGTTTCTATTACAAACTCAATGCTTTCATCCTTCATAAGTTTCTATTAAAACTCCACTAAAGGTATGAAGAACCTCATAAGTTGCAATATAATTAAGGGCCACCGCACAAACAACGCCAACACAAACTTCACAAGCTTGCATGAAACCACCTCACTACAACCCTCTCCCACCAGCAAAAGTAGCCTGAAATATGTACTTGATTGCAATGTGTATCCCAAAAAATTTATTATTGCTCAACATTACAGCATATCTATGAACTTGTTTCGTCCAATATTTTTCACCACATATGCACTCCAAATGCTCATACTTAACCCAATTAACGTACCATTGAAGTACGCATCATTCCTTGAGGTTGGCCGAAAGGGATTGTTAACCACTACAACCCTACCAGACATTACCGACCTTGCTCTGTTCCCAAAAGCATTTAAAGTTTACATGATGTGCCTATTTGAGACATCAACTGATGACACACTGGAGGCCAACATCATGTTTCTTTCATTGCTAACAAGCCCAWCCATTCCAAGTGTTCGTGAGACTTTCCACATGATGGCAGGCAKACACAAGTTAAGTATTCCAAGTTATAGTAGCATGCTAAGGTTGATAACCTTTGATGTCACTCAACACGGAGTACTTACAGTGAAACATGTGTGCTCATCACTCACAACTGATTGGAGGGATGGTAGGAAAACTGACATTGAATTTAGTCTAAAATTTGGTGGTGGTTTAGCTGGAATAAAAAGAAAAAGAACAGATGATATGAGGAAAAATGCATGGATGGGAGTGTGGAATTGTCGAGGAATGGGTACTAATGGGTTTGAAAACATATTCGACAGCATAGTGGAGGCTCATGGTCTGAATATTGTAGTCTTAACTGAAGTGAGAGCACCGAAGTTCATTTGTCTGGCTGCGTTAAGAAGGTTTCTTTATGCTAAGGCAATATTCTTCGACCCGGTTGGCATAACGGGTGGTGTGGCTGTAGTGTGGATTAGAGGAGTCTTTCAAGTCAAAAAGCTAGATGAGGAGGATAAGAGTGGCAGTTTTAGCATTCTTTGGTGATTAACTTTATAATTGATTGGTAGTAGTAACTAGTAGTAGTATTAGTAATTAGCAGTTGCACTTATTAATTGGTAGTAGTAATTATTAGTAGTATGTCGAAAGTAGCTATTAATTAGCAGTAGTAATTAGTAGAAGTATTCAGTGGCAGATTTATTGGTCAGTTTTCCTGTATTTAGTTAAAGATCAATTATCATTATTATTGTTTTTCATTTATTAGTCTTCACTTTATCCTTTTAATTGTTAAATTTCAATTATTTTTTTTCAATGCCGTTTTACATTGAACTCAAACACTGGCACATCTCACTTCATCCTTTACTTATTATACATCTGCACAGCAATTAATAAGTACTAAATGCTACTTCACCTAACTTGTTCTCAAACACTGGCACTTCTCCTTAAAATTTTAATCCAATGGTTTTACATATGGTACTTTGGTAAACTAGTATTAAATGAATGCTGCTATCTCACCCACCCACCCCCAACCGACTCTTTCAAATATTAATAGTAAACTCAACATGGAGTAATTCACATCCCATTGCAACTTTGCAACATTCAGAAATCAAACATCAACTAAAAGTGTATAAAATTTTTTGAGTTTCAAAATGGACTCCGAGGAGGACTACGTATTCTCACTTAGTAGCGATAATGATGATCTTTCTCCGCCTTGATCTAAAAAACCAAGTGACACAACTCAACCTCCACCACCACCACCTAACACAACAAATCAAACATTGCTGCCCAATACATTTATTCACCCAACTCAAGTACCTCAATTCCAAAGTGCTCAAAAAGCTCTAAGGAACAGAAGTAAACCAACAAACAAGGGTAAGATACCACTACTACCAACAAAACGTCCATCCTCGGATGCACATAACAAGGCAGCCATAATCACAAGCGGCCCTTCAAACTTTGTCACACTGCGTGACACTATGATTCTTAGAACGGGCTACATGCCAACGTCGGAACCGACCATCCAAAGGTCTAAACCAATGAATGAAACTCAAACACCAATTGCTCACCGATCGGGTAAGGAGCCCATATTGTCTGCTACTCCCCAAAGGTGATTGATACCAGGACCTGCAGGAGCTGTGCAAGTTTCCATGTACCAAGACTCTCAAGGTTTAATCCATCAACAACCTTTGCACATAATACCTGGGCCTGCTGCTGTGGTGCAGGCAGCCCATCAAAGATCCAAAATGGGTCTACGACCGGTGTCTACAYCAGAGTTTCATCAACGTGTTACAGAGGAGAATCTCGAAGAATTCAAGCGAGATCCATGGCAATTCACCATTAATCACATTGGACCTTCAGGTTATAGCACTACTCTAAAATAACTCATATGAAAGTACTCTAATAGATGTCTAGTATCGTTAATAATGCTCAATTATTTAAAAACAAGTGTGTGTGCTTTTATTCTCAATTCAATTTAACAGAGATGAAGAATGCAACTACTATTGAAGAGATCAACTCATGTGTCCACTGTAGAGGGGTCATCAGATTGCCAAAGGTACCTAACACTTCGAACTTCAAACTTTCGAAAATATGTTATTTCAGAGTTACGTTTAAATTACTTTAAAACGCTAACAACAACTCCAACGATCCAACATATAGGTTATAGGAGTGATTAAGGAGGTCACTCCCAACGGCAATGGGGACCTACGGTTGAAGATAAAGGACCCGACAGGGARAGCGGATGCMACCGTCTTTGGAAAGGGGGGTRTGGACTTGAGTGAAAATGATCTTAAATTATTCAAAGTTGACTCTGTTATAGTGTTGAAAAAGGTATGTGGAGTTTAGTATATGGTTGTCCATAATTAACTCATTCAATTCCATATTTACAACTAGTATAATGAATTGTAAACTTTATTTCCAGGTTGTTACTTTCTCCTTCAAAGGAATTTCGACTACTTTTTTCCTGAGTATTACCAAGAGAAATCTATGCATGGTAAAAAAAATATTTAAAATTACATGTAATTATGCTATAATTCAGCTAATAAGAGTTACACTAACAGTTTATTTTTGTCATGTGTAGGTGATAAACAACAAAAACAACATTCATGTATTCCAACATTCCACAGACAACACCACACCATCACCTTCAACACACAGCGCTAATTGAATGGAAAATGTATTTCGTTATTGTAACACTTAACTACCTTGAACCTTGCAATTTAAAAAATGAATCGTATGTATGCAATTTTCCAAATTAATCGTATGTTACTATTTCCAAATTAATCATATGATTGTGTTACATAATATTCTCCAATATCTTGCAAAAATTAACGTATGTTTGGTTCCAAAAATTATCATATGATTACGTTGCAAATATGTTCCAAAAAATGTGTTTGTATGGTTAATTTGTCAGCTCCTAATCAACTGCTCCATGTCGGTCACCTCCTAATCAACTCCTCCACGTCGTACCTCGCCGTGTTATGTTCTGACATAATATCTTTCGATAGCAACCATAACGCCTCATTAAGGGGAGGATCCTAAATCAAAAATTTGAATTAACTTAAGACAGTCTTCCGATAGCAAGCAGAATGAGTGAAAACACGGAGTTGAAATTTAAATGTTAACTTCAGAAATACTAACCAGTTTCATCTCCTCCTACAACCGCACTGCACTTCTTTTAATGGCAAGGAGCATGGCCAAACCAGAATTACCACTGGTAAACAATATATGGAAATTCATTTTAGTAACTGAAAGTCACACAACAAAGTGAATCAAAATGCAACACACTTGCCAACTAACAGAAACTTACAACTTATCCCAAATCTGAATCGGAAGGGGGCGGAATTTAGAACACTTGCCAAAGGGCCATCCAGGATGTAAGGACGACATTATACTATCCATTCCAGCCTTCTATAATAGGAAAATTAACATTAATGTTGAACATGTAGAAGGAGTGCTGTAATAGTAAAAAAGGAGTTAAGTAGGAAGACAAAAATACTAGTTTTTCAAGTTCCTCCTGCCTCTCTCCATCTCCAACAGGATCTATCAAACCAACTTCTAAGTTGCGAAGACAAAATACCGCACACCACCATTGAGTTCCTTGTAAAACTGGCATAAATATCTGTACTTTTAAAAAAATTATAAGTTATATATAATTATTATATATAATTAAGGTCACTAAGTAACATAGTGTAACTAACCAAGTTAAGGTCTTTCAAATTTTTTTCACGGATGCAAGATAAGGATGATAAAGAAGAATCAATAGCTTGGGAGCTCAGTAAATTAATCTACATTGATAAGACATGGACAAGTCAATCAATCCAATTTTGCAATTAATTCAAGTTTCACAAACGCACACCAACATCAGGATCTAGCATGACACGACGACTCCTTCCGGGAAGATATTTGTCCCATACTTTCTCATACAAGTAACCAGCCGCACACACATACTGTAGAAGCCAGGCATAATCAGACTTAGGGTAACATCATCTAGATGGGAATATGTTAAATGGAACTAATTAAATGGAACAAACCTACTTAGATGTTAAAGAATTCAAACCTAAAATAGTGGCACAATCAGCTATAGTTGCCATCACACCAGAACAACAAAGCATAACAGTAGCACTCCTAGATAGTGCCAAATTATCATCAACAAAACCATTACTAAAAAATGATACCTTGAATTAAAATGAAATACAAACAAAACAACTGAATGAAAGACCAAGAGCACTAACCTATCAGGGTCGCGTTCAACGGAAAGAACATATGTGGCCAAGCGCTTAGTGTCTCTGCTTCTCCGTCCTACTCGCCAAGCTTTGACATATGAACCCATCAATTTGACAGACACCCTAGTCTTTCGTTGAATGCGACTACGTTCTACATAACTAGGGATAGAATGCTCTTCATTAGGGTCTGAAGGAAGACATTGATCCATCGATGGTGTGGCAGGAACATCATCATAAACATCAGGGTTCAACTCAAGTGGTGATGCAGGACGAGTTTCATCAACTGAAGAAAGATCACAACCAGACACCGCCGCAGCCAACGAACCATCACTTAAAAGYAAATTACTTCGGCCACGTCTGCAGTCAGCCGTACCGTCTCGGGAGAACCAAGCATAAGGAGGACTTTCAAGTGGAGAATTGCATTCAACATCATAATTACCGCCAATCGCTGATACTAAATTCTCTAACTTAGCATTAAAATGAGTTGACGTAGTACTGCTTCCTTTCGCGACTTGGCTACCTGCTTCAGCTACTTGGCTACCTGCTTCAGTGACTTGGCTACCTGCTTCAACGACTTGGCTAGATTGGTCATGACCATGTCCATCATTGATCGATTGGTCTGGCAACTCCCTAGCTTGTTGGTCTGCATCACTAACTTCTTGATTACCATGATCATCATTGCTCTCTTGCTCAATTGCTCGATTGCTAGATTGGTCCTTACCATGGTCATCAATGATCAATTCATCTGCCTTCCTACCTTGCTCACAACCTTCTTCATTGCCAAGATCATCATTCAACGGTTCCTCTGCTTCATGAATACATTGATCATTAACATGATCGTCGTTCATCACTTCATCTCTTTCATTTTCCTGGGTGCCTTTCTCTTGTTCCTCTAAAATGAGTAACAAACTAAAGTTTTTTTCTATAATAAAATATTACTTAATAAATATATTATAGGATATAAATTAATTTACCACGTAGTTTCTTGTACTAGTAAGGATTCTTAGAAGTAGTTGGGCCACGTTTCTTTCGTTTCAACTTCCTTCTTCGACATGCATTTCCACCAAATAAGGTCACCTCACAAACATCATCCGCCGGAAAATATGGCAACCCATCCCTGGCCTCATTGGGATGACGATGACAGTAGGCAGCATCAACCAACTGTAAAATATTACATGAAACTAATAAAAAACAAAAGATAAATCATACATTACAAAAAACAACAACCAAGTTTATTAAACACACCCCAAGTTTGCCATAGTCTTTCGTTTCAAGCAAGTCATCTTCCTTAGCCAACTGTACATAATCAAAACACAAAGCCTTAATATGCGGAAATATATCCCAGCCTACAGGGGGTCTGTCAAGCCTATCGAGATATAGAATCTGACAAAATTTAAAGGACACATGTCAATGTAAAAAGTCAAAGTAAAAACATCAAACTAACACAAAAAAAATAGATATGTAGCCAAACAAATACCACGAGGAAGAAGATGTAGCCACCACAACCCAACGCATAACCATCAGGGTAAAAACGAGTGGCAAAGTTCTCCAGTGCAATAAACAAATGAATAACGACAAGGGAACACCAATCATATTGCTTCGCATTCGTAGCAATTGAAATAGTCAACTTGAAAGACTCTGGTAAACGATGGCAAGTAGCTAGGACAAAAATGTCATTCAAGGACATCATAACAAATGCTCTTTGAATTCCAACTCCTCCACTTCATAGATAAAAGGACCTCAATCAGACTCCGAGATACACGCGAGTGCCACCAGGTGAAAACTGCCTGTATTTGTCCCACAGAGCATCAACAACCACCTTCATGTTCTCATCTACTGGCCCCATTGGAACATCTTTCCTACCCATGGAATGCCAAGTACCCAATGCACTTGTTTTAGAAATAGGAAATTCCTTGCCGCAAAGGTGCAATCAAGCATCTCCTACATGTATCTACTGGCTACAAAGCAGTAACACAAGTCCTTGGCAAGCAAAAAATCATACAAGTAAAACAAATTTTGAAACCCAAGATCATACACCCATGTCTCTTTCTACGGTTTGAAATAGCTGAGCCATGACGAGTCCCATGTTCTCAAACTCTACAGTTCATAATACACTTCTACAAACATGGAAATATATCTCCATTCAAATTGGCGCATATATAACCATTCAAGTTATATGGATCGAATACGTAACATGAATATAAAATAGCCAGATAACCATTCAAATAATACGGATCAAATACTCAAATAGTATACCCAGTTAGCATATTTTAATTAATTACCTTGAAATTAAAATATATCATTCAATAAATTAGTAATAATACAACATTAAGAATTCTATAATGGAGAAAATAACTCTTAAACAATTGTTAATACAAATATTATAATGGGATCAAGTATAATAACAATTGTTAAACAGTTAACATAATGGATAAATACTTATAAGCAATCTTAATCAATTATTATATGGATGAAAGTACTTATCAACAATTCTAAAACAATTAAAAAGGGGACAGTACTCTATAACAACTCACTTAATCAATTATTATAATGGGAGACACTACTTACAAACAATTCTATATCAAAATTTGGTATTACTACAGACTAACTTCAACTATCAACAAGAACACATACCGCCTCCTTAACCATCTCCATCAAATCGAGTATAAACTACTCTTCCTCCTGACTTCACATTCCCACCCAATGTCAGCGAATTATCCTAATTCATAAACAAAGATCAATTAATCGAAAAAATTTAACCACTTACAACAACCAATACTTAATGGGTGAAAGTACTTACACGAAACCAAGCTGGATCTAACATCGAACGATGTCTTCCACGATCAACGACATCCTTGTTCTTACGTGTTCTCCTTCTGCGACCAACCATGCTAAAGCCGAATGCAATGAAAGATCAACAAAAACGTGTGTCGATGACTATGATATTCAACGTCTAGAACCCTAGCCACCGTTTGTGGCGGAATAAGATATTCAATTTTCAATTTTGAAAGAGAGAAGGCAACGAAACGATTGACACATAATTCAAAACAACAAGAAGAAATAAAAAAAACATTTACATTGAGTCACTGACACATAACTCAAGAGAAGAAAAAACAAATACAATTAAATAAGACATTGGGAAATGCTCAACAGTTACTATTTTTTACAGCCTCATGAGATATTACAAATTAGCCCATCAATGCACAAGGGGAAATTACCAACTTAACCCCAAGAAGCCCAACATAACCCAACTTTACGTTGGAATAATCATACCTCCTGCCTTGTGCATTGGTAAGTGTAAGTAATGAATGATTGAATGGTGTATTCAATAATATGTCTTGAGAGTAATGATGAGACATTACATTATTTATAGTTTTATCTCTCAAGTACTACTTTGCTTATCAGTTGGCTAGTTCCCAGATGATGACACATGTGATCATATCCTATGAATAACAACTTTAGTTGACCTCATTGGATAGCTTTGGTACACTTTGTTTCAAAAAAAAATCATGAAGATAACGACGAATTTGGAGTATCATGCGTCAGCCTTCCAATGGTCATTGATCGATTCTTGGCCCTCAAAGAGCCACGTGCAACCTGTCACGCTCTTATTAGAACCCTAAATTTCTAATCATATATTTATACGAAGTATATCATTTGTTTCAAATTCATGCATGTATAATAATCTTCTATTCCATTGTGTCTAAAAATGTTAAAAATCTTCAATCATTTTCTTTAAATAAGTAATGAAAATAAACTAAAAAAATTGATTTCAAAAAGCTAAGTCAACCATATCGCGGTCATCTTAAAACACCATGTCATGTGATTATGTGAACCAAACAATCAAAGTCTACTTTTGTTTGCATTAGTTTACATAACGACATCAAGATTTAAAAAAAAAGTTTGGAAAAATAAATGAACAATTAATTGTACGAGGTTCAATAACTGTGTTGATGCAATAATGCATCAAAGGGGTAAGGCTACACATACACCACTCTCGTTACTTCTCTCCTATTGGTCTCTGTAAATCTCACTCCACTAATGATCCACCTTAATAGAAACATTCTCCGATCCCCTACATAGTGTGTCATCTCTCTCCATCAAAGGGGATTTTAATCACTCAAACATTTGTACTTACACTAGTATAAAAAAGCCCATATGATGGGGTTTTTCCTAAGGGCATATGCCGCGGCTTGAACCCCATTATATGGGACTGCGGCATAAAATAAAAATTATTATATGATGGGGTTATAACCCTATCATATAGTTTCAACTATATGAACCGGTTATAGATTAAAACCCCATCATATAAGTACTAGTATATGAAGCGGTTTTTCAGAAAATCTCGTCATATTAGTATGAGTATATGATGGAGTTTTGTCATAAACCCCTTCATATACTTCTAACTATATGAGGCGGTTTTCAAAAAATCCCATCATAAATATATACTACAATTTTTTATATAAAAAATTGTAATAATAATATTATAGGTTTAAATTAAATACATAACAAACTAGCGAATAGATAATAGTTGACGTATTCTTATTACTATTGTTAGGTGTGAATTAAACCTCATATATTATATTAGTATGGAGTAACTTTACTATGACTATCATAATAATATATGAATGACAATAAAAGTTTAATTAGTAGATAGAAACACAATTAGAATTTAATGATGCTAAAAAGTATGTACAAGTTATATATACTTTATCCAACACTAACAATGAATAACAATCAAAATAAAAGAAACAATTACAGTACATAGCTTTCCATATTTATAAAATAAAATGTTATCCGTCAATAAAACAAACACTTCTCGCAATTAGGTATGGGCGTCTCTGTTCAGCATGACATAAGTGCTAGTGATACTGGAATGACTGAGAAACTACCTGTAAAATATAGTTTAAAATGCATCAAGCTCAGCTAATTTCGTTGTAAAATAGCGATATAAAACAATATAGTGATGGCATGCACACTATTAGAAATTGTCCTATGACGGTGTTCGAAAGCCGATTTTCGGACGATTTTGAATCGTCGATATATATTAGCGACCTGTTCCAGTGAGATAACACACGCAGTCCGATAGAAAAGGACTAAACATGGCGACCATCGTGTTCTCTAAAACTCGTTATGATTTGAGCGAAGAGATAGGGATATTGGTTTCCGCTCTATTGGTTTGAAAGCTAACTCATCATTAGGAACTGATAAAAATCGGTTTGACTCACCGCCCACCGACTACGTCACACGACGTGGACGTCCCAACATACTGTTCGCTACAATCCGCCGCGCCCCTCTCTCTCTCCTCCCTTGCTTCCTCGCATATCTTCCCGCTGCGTTTCTCTCTCTTCTCGTCTTGCTTCGCTCACCACGACTCACCGGCCTCTCTCACCCGGCAACGTCGCGCCGCCCGTCCTTGCCAGTCCCAGTGAACCGAGTACTTTGTAGAAGGGTGATATCTGCGAATGCGAGTTTCTCTTTAATTTTATTGTATTTAATTGAATTTTGGTTGTTTTAAATTATGAGGTGTTAAAGTTTGTAATATTTTGGCACATATACCACAACCGCCACTGCCGCCCCACCCACCACCAGTCGTGGCGTCCTATCCTGGGCTGCTGTCCCGCCCGCCTCTATCGTAAATGTTTTTCGTAATTTTTTTTGAAATTTAGTTTAAGGTTTTGTCCTTAATTTTTTGACAATTTTTTCTATGAATTGTTGTTTTAGTTGACTGTGTAGAGTCTTTATTGTCTGAAGAGAGTTTTTGAAATCATGACCTTCATTAACTTATTGAGGCAGATCCAAATAATGATTTTTTGCCTTTGTAGGTATGATTTGCTATGGCACATTATGTATGTGGACTGGTGTGTTTGTATTATATTGTTTTTGTTTAAGTTTAATTACTTTTTCCAAAAATTTAAAATATATGTAAGTGTATGTATGTGTATGATTATCATTTTTTAATTGGGTTTATGAATTAACATCTAAGAGCAAATTAGGTATTTCACTGTAACTTTGTGTGTGAATTGAATACGAACAACATACTCGTTGTTGGAGATTGCTTCAATTAGATGATCAATTTGAAGTCTAAGTACAACTTGCAATTAGGTTGTTTATTGTTACGATGGTTTTGGGTCATTGCTGTAGTTGTTAAGCGCTGCCCACATCCCAAAAAACTAAGTTTGTAACACTACTACGACCACAAAGAAGGTACTCAGGGGATTAGAGCATTCGCTCACAGAAGAAGATACACGCATGCCCTAATGGATGTAGCTATTATTAGAACAAGGACATGATCCGAGATTTTAAGTTCCGTCACTACGGGTTGAATCGGTACAAAGAATACTCCACATCCTTGCGCAAAACAATTATTACTTATGCAACTTCATCGCCAGACACCCACATTATGGCTCCTACATGTCAACCATATGTACTCTGACGATCTATTTATGCGTGTAGTGAGATTTCTGTGAATATTGACACACACTCATATATTGTATCACCGGGTCGACATAGAATATCACACCCCATGTTCATAATCTGCATGTGTATTTATGTAATTCCTTGCTATATTTACAACATAAATTGTGTTAGAGTCTTCGTGGAGACGAAACTTGAGTCGTGTAAGAGAGAATGACATATAAAACACTCCACAGACGCCTATTTGCTCACACCATGTGATTTATCTCTGAAAAATAAATAATGATCTTAATTCAGTATCAAAACTGCATATCAATCATCGACAAACCTCTCCATGATCTTTATATCTTATTTTATTAAACAATAAATTATTTTTTGATCAATAGCAAATAATACACTATATGTGGAAAAAAGACTAAATTATCTGCTAAACGTATCTCAGAGCAGTCGGATATTGCTATAAATTACAACTGCACTAACTCAATTATGGAGACTCTAAATTGCAAAAATCAATCATACACTGTCATAGAGAACGAGATTTGAGCAGTGATAGCAACTCGTCCGTTACTCTCGCCTTCTTTTTGGTAAGGGAGGAAAATGAGTAATTGAGGAGTGTCTCCCTCCACACTAGCGCCCTAGCGTTAGTGGTGTTTCACTACTGGAGTGCGGCTCAAATTCTCTGCCTATCTTTGCCATGTTGTGTCTCACCGTTGCGGTGCCTTCTTGTTTCCCGCTTACACTTTCATTTTCCCTCGCGAGAAACTCACCGACAGCCATCTCGTGTGCACAGGCGTTTACGTGCGTGATCCCCTACCTGTCTTTCCTCCTTCCACTTCTTCTATCTTGTCTTTTTTTTTTTTGCTGTGCGTCTATGCAAAGTACTACGTTTAAGTAAGTGACCTTTGGGTCGTGCGCCTTCCTTCTTTTCCTTTGTGGGATAGTCGGTTCTGGGGGTGGTGCGAAAGCGATTAAGGGTAAGTGCGGACCCCTGCTGCCCCTTTCCGGTATTTTTTGCTTTGGCCTTGTCCGGCTGAGTAAAGGATTGTCTGGTACGGTCAGCAGAAATATGGGTCCTCCGGGAACTGACTTGCGACGACGAATAATTCGAGTTCAGATGCACGAGATTTTCTCGGTTTCTAAGGCCTTATAATTTTGTAGTATCAGACGCCTTATTAGAGTCTTAATAAACGGAGTCGCTAATCGCGGCTACCCCCTTCAATGAGTTTCGCGTTGCCCTTGTGTTCTCGCGTGGTGTGTGTTTATGATGTGTTGTTCTACATTCTCTGGTCGGGTTCTTCTTCACAATTTGCCGCTTATGGAGGTTAATCATTCTGATGCGATTGTTTCAAATTGCATAGCTGAGAGGCCTTGTAGTTTTTCGTTTCATGGGCTAAAGGGTTGGTACTTCTAAACGTCAACCGAGGAGCGTGCTTCTAAAAATGGTTCTGGGGTGGTCGCTCGCTGCTGAGTAACGGGCATTCCTTTGACGGCGGATCGACCGATTGATCGGCGGTGTTCGTTTTAGTCATTAGTCGCCAGCGTCGCTTGCACAGGGGTACTGAATCTTATTTGTTCTGGTTTTGCATAAGTTGTGCTGGGTTTTCATTGTTTTTGATATCCTACTTTACCAAATCCTACCAATTTGGCGCTTTAAAAACGAGCAGCATTGAATGATTAGCGCCTCTGATG
>SNQN01001229.1:0-17224 GCA_008642245.1 Bassia scoparia | reverse complement strand
AGGGCGAAAATCGCCAATTTTCAGCCATTTTCGTTCCCAAAATGACCTTAGGACGCCTAAAACTTCACAAACTCGTTCCCATTAGGTTTGATTATCACTTGAATGTCGTTTGTAATCACGAAATGTGAATGTTGGTTGAAAATCGGGCAAGCGAAGCTCATAAAAAATGACTTAAATATATATACACGTGTATCACAGGAAAAGGCTTTAAGAAGAATTAAGAAAAGGCTAAAATAAGTAGGAGTGAAAACATTGAAGGATGTTTGAATGCTTAACATTGATTTTTTTAATGGCTTAGAATAGGCTTAATCGAAATGAAAAGGAAGGAGCGTGAGTGGACGTACAATAGATGCCATTAGAATCGCATACTTCGGAATGAGTTCGTCGAAGGGGTGAATGAGTTTGTTGCCTTTACTCAGCAGCACCCCGAGCTCAATCGCGTGGACAAAATAAGATGTCCGTGTGCTAGGTGTAAAACCTTAGAGTTCTTGGATGCGCCCGACTTAAAGGTACATTTATATTGAAAGGGGTTCATGGATCATTACTATGAATGGTTATGTCACGATGAAAGGGCGAGTATAGGGTGCACGTCGTCTCCTAGTGAGTCGAATCCTTACCGGGAAATGGTTGTTGATGCTTTTGAGAACAACGTGGACCAATCACTTCTTGAGGAGGCAAGTTCGACCGAAGAAGACCCAAATGCGGAAGCCAAGATGTTCTTCGAGATGCTCAAGGCAGCCGAGCAGCCGATGTATGATGGGAGCAACATCTCGGTGTTGGAGATGGCTTCTAGAATGATCAATTTGAAGTCTGAGTACAACGTGCCACACAGATTCGCAGATGGGTTCAGGTCATTGTTGAGTGAGGCACTCCCAAGGACCCAAAAAACTAAGTGTAACACCTACTACGACACAAAGAAGGAACTCAAGGGATTATAACTTCCTCTTGAGAAGATACACTCATGCCCTAATGGACGTATCTTTTATTGGAAGGACGATGCCGAGCTTGATAAGTGTCGTCATTGCTGGTCGAATCGGTACAAGAATACTTCGAATGGCAGTTTGGTTCCCACAAGCTTTCTAGTGTACTTCCCAATAACACCACGACTGCAAAGGATGTTTGCCACCAAAAACATTACTGAGTCGATGACATGGCATTATGAACATCGTCAAGGGTAAGGGAACATGGCTCACCCAAGTGACAGCGAAGCTTGGAAGCACTTTGACACAACCTTTACGGACTTTGCATCCGAGCCTCGAAATGTTAGACTTAGGTTGTGCACGGATGGTTTTTCCGTTTTCGGGAAGTTTGGAAAGCAATACTCTTGTTGGCCTATTCTCACTACACCTTACAACATGTCACCGGACATGTGCATGAAAAAACCTTTCATTTTCCTTTCCTTGCTTATTCCCGGGCCCAAAAATCCGAAGAACAACTTGGATGTCTACATGCAACCTTTGATTGATGAGCTGAAGCAGTTGCGGTCGGTTGGGTCCGTGACTTATGACATCTCAAAGAAGAAAATTTTCAATCTTCACGTAGCCGTGTAGTGGACTATCAGTGACTTTCCAACATATGGTATGTTGTCAGGTTGGAGCCCGTTTGGCTTTAAGGCGTGTCCATATTGCATGGAGAAAAGCAAGGCCTTTTGGCTAACACATGGTGGCAAAGTATCATGGTTTGATTGCCATCATCAGTTTTTAGATTCCAACCACCCCTTCTGGAAGAATAAGGCAGCTTTCTGTAAGAATAGAGTAGAAAATGACTCGGCGCCTTGATGTACGGATTTTATATCTGGTTTTTAGAGTCTTTTTATTATTTATTTTCGTCCTTTTGAGTCTTTTTCCCTTTATATATTTGTCCGTGTCCTTACATTCTACTTCTAACCCTCTAACGGCCGCTTTTAGCGTTTTTGCCGCCTTTCTTTTCTCTTTGGTGTGATTTTCAGGTACCCTTGGATCCCTCGCGTTTTAGAGAAGTTCGGCTCATTTCAGACACGCTTTGGAGCCATTCAAGGCCTTGGTTTACGTGCACATGAGCTTGGGAGCGTTTGATCTRCATTTGAGCTTCCACACTGTTGTAGCGCATGTTTACTCTCTAGTAACGGGCGCTACTAGCCGCTACCCTCTCATTTTGGCTGGTTTTGGACTCCAACAGGTGTAGCGCCTCGTCGAGCCTAGTAGAAGACGCTACTTCCTTCGTCGCACCTGGTAGCGCCCCTCTTTTCAGGCGCTACACCCCTACTGCTTCAGATGCTCTGATCTGACCTGAGTAGCGGGCGCTACTAGCCGCTACTCAGGAGCTACTGGACTAGTAGCGGGCGCTACTGCCCGCTACTCGGCGCTACTCTGAGTAAACCCGTTTTATCGGTTTTTCACCTTATTTTCCCCTTTTTCCTTTTATTTATTTTCTGGTTTTTACTGGCCCTTTTGGCCCCTTGTGGGGATTTTTGGACCACTTCTTCACTCACTTATATTAGGCTTAGTTTGTCATTTTTTCTCTCCTAGTTTTTCCTCTTAAATTTCATAACTTGTAAGTTACTATTCATCTTCTTCAACATTGGTATTTTGGCATTTTGGAGCTCTTGTACTTGGTATTCTTGAACCAAATTTAATATTGAAGCTTTAGTAACAATTCTCAACTCTTTGCACTTCTTTATTTTCAATTTGGTTAAGTATTTTATGATTGATATTTCTAGGGTTTATTGTGATTTTGCTTGATTTTCCCATAACTTGAGATCTTGATCTTTTGCTTGTTAATTATGGTTTTTACTATGTTTTTAAGCATGTGTGAGTATTTTATTTGCTAGCGTTGGGTGAAACCCTTATTTCACCTTGTGACACCATGCTTGCTTGGTATGTTGGATTTTGCATGACTTGTATAGTTTAGGAGGTTGCAATTTGCTAATTTACAGCTAGTACATGGTAGTTTTTCTAGGGAATTAGAACGAAGGAAGAGAGTTTAACTGCTTAGGTGAACTCCTCCTTACTATTTAAAAAATGAAGGAACCATTAGAGAATAAGGGCCGGAATCTTAGGGGATGTTACTTAGTTTCGTGATTTTGTGGCTTAACGAACTTGTGGACAAGCATGAGAATAGGTTTTGACTTACAAGTGAGGTTTCTCCTAGCTAGCCTTGAGAGAGTGGTTTAGGACCTTGTTGAAAGTCTCCCCTTGTCGGTTGAACCCTGCTAGAATGCCTCGTTGTTTGCAATTGGTTGTTACATGTGTGTTTTGTGTGGTGAAACCTTAACTCTAGTGCTTTTAGTCTTGTGATAATCTAGTTTTAGACATTTGTGTTAGTTACAATCCCCTTTGACATTGGTTTGCTTAGCTTTTAGAATAGATCACTACCGGTGGTAAACGTGATTCCCGTGGGTTTGACCCTTCTTGCCCTACTACTTATCTAGTAAGACCGAGATAAGAACTTTATCTTTGGTAGCCTTGACGACAAGCTATCAAATTTTGGCGCCGTTGCCGGGACGAACTTTGAAGGATTACGGCCATCCGGCCGCCTTTGAACTTCGGAGTGGCATTAGATTGCCTACAACCAATGCAATTTTGAACTTTCACCACACCTCATAAGAATGGTGAAAGACGCTCAATTTGGTGGTAGTCCAGTCGAATGTCCATTTACTCATCTCGATAACTTCTATGAGCTTTGCCAAACGATGAAGCATAATAATGTGACTTAAGAGTTCATTCGGATGCATATGTTTCAGTTCTCTCTTAGGGACAAGGCCAGGTATTGGCTAAGGTCCTTGCCCGACGGGAGTTTGACTACTTGGGATGAGGTCACAATGGCTTTCTTAGGTAAATATTGCCCTCCTGAAAAGACGGCCGAGTTTAGAAGAAAAATATCGAGCTTTCAACAAGATGATGATGAGACCTTGAGTGAGGCATGGAAACGCTTTAAAGATCTCTTATGTGCTTGCCCTCATCATGGCTTCGCCAAATGGATGATAGTTCAAAGCTTTTACGACAACCTAACACTATCTTTGAGATCAAACTTGGATGCGGGGGTGGGAGGTCAATTGAGAAAGTTTCCGGTTGATCAAGCCTACAACATGATCGAGGAAGTTGCAAAGAATTATGCTTATGGGGGCGAGAGAAGGCAAACTCCTAAGAAGGGAGGCAAGCATGAAATTGTTGCAATTGATAACTTGGCATCAAAACTTGATGCCTTGACTCGACGATTTGAGAAAGCAAATGCTTACTCCTCTTCGGAGCCACCTATGCAAATACTTCAATGTGAGCTTTGTGGAGGTAATGACCACATAGCTTCACAATGCAACACAACACTTGAGCAAGTGTCAAAGATGGGAGTGAGGAACGATCCTTACTCAAACACCTTTAATTCGAGTTGGAACAACCATCCTAACTTTGGATGGGGTGGCCGTCCTCAACAACAACAACAACAAGCACCACCACCCCATCAATCTTTTCAACAACATCATCAATCATTCAACCAAGGTGGCTCTCATCAACCACCTCCATATAGGCCTCCGGGCTTTAATCAAGGAGGTTCCTCTCAACAAAGGCCTCCTTTCAACAACAATCCTACACCTCCAAAGTCCACTCTTGAGTTGGCTATGGAGGCTCTCATAGTGAATCAAACGAAATCCAATGTCGAAAATGACAAGAGGCATTTGGATGTTGTGACTTCAATCGACCAACTTTAAGCTCATACAAAGATGATTGAAACACAACTTGCTCAAATTGCTCAATCGATCAATGCAAACAATTATAACTCCGGTAATCAATTGTCGGGGCAAACGGTGGCAAATCCGAGAGAGCATATCAAAGTCATCACCCTACGTTTCGGAAAGGGGTACGATGGGCCGATCATGGTTCACGATGAGAATGCTTCGAAAAAGGGTGTTGAACATGGTGAAATCAATGAGAATGACTTTGAAAATGAGTTAGAGCTGGAGGTCCTTGTCAAGGATCAGGTTTCAAAAGAGGATGGGACAAGCAAGGACAAGGTGGTTGAAACAACCAAGGAAAAGGAGGTATCTCCTATGAGATCATATGTGCCTCCACTACCCTTCCCTCATAGGGTGGCGGAGAAAAAGTTGAATGAAAAGCTTTCAAAGTTCTTAGATGTCATGAAGGGACTTCAAATCAACATTCCYTTTCTTCATGCCATGTCTCAAATCCCCGCTTATGCAAAATTTCTCAAGGAGTTGCTCTCTAACAAGAGTCGTTTGGAGGAAAGTGCCACTATCTCACTTCTCATGGAGGTGAGTGCCATTGTTCAAAATAAGCTTCTCGAGAAGCTTGGTGATCCCAGAAGCTTTTCAATTCTAGTGAAAATCGGTGACTTGGAGTCCAAGAATGCTCTTTGTGATTTAGGGGCAAGTGTGTCTTTGAAGACCCACTCTATGGCTCAAAGACTCAATGTAGGTGAGCTCAAGCCTACAAGAATGTCTATTCAATTGGCCGATCGCTCGGTCAAGTTGCCCCTAGGTGTTCTTGAAGATGTCCRGGTGCAAGTGGGGCGTGTTTTTGTGCCTTATGACTTCGTCATTTTGGAAATGGAGGAAGACTACAAGGTGCCATTAATTCTAGGCCGCCCTTTTTTAAAGACGGTCGGTGCTCTTATTGATGTCAAGGATGGCAAGTTAACTCTCAATGTGGGAGATGAGAAGATTTGTTTCTCATTTTCCAAGGTCATGAAAATGCCAATGATGGATGAAGTCCATAGAATTGACACCTTAGAGTGGGATGCGTCTCGAGTGGAAATTGCGTGGGAAGACCCTTTGCAAGGGTTATTGATGTGTGATCATCCTCAAGGGTCCGTTGAGGAAGAGGGTTACTCGATGTTACTTGATTGCGCCAAGGTCCTTTCTTGTGAAGAGTTCGAGGTCTTAACAGTTGAGAAGGAGGAGTATTCTACGCCTCCTCCCAAGGTAGAGCTAAAACCCCTCCCCCTTCACTAAAATATGTTTACCTTGATGATAATGAGAACTACCCTGTAATAGTCAATGCAAAACTTGATAACACTTCTCTTGATAAGTTGCTTGTTGTTTTGAGAAAATATAGAAGTGTTATAGGTTATACCATAGATGACATTAAAGGGGTGAGTCCGACACTTTGTATGCATCGTATTCATCTTGATGATGATAACGCCTTTTCAATTGAGCATCAAAGGAGGCTCAATCCTAACATGAAGGAGGTCGTTAAAAAGGAAGTGCTAAAATTGCTTGACTCGGGCATAATCTACCCTATCTCTGATAGTAAGTGGGTTAGCCCGGTTCAAGTGGTCCCTAAATGGGAGGCATAACTATTGTCAAAAAATGAAATGGGCGAGTCAGTTAATACTAGATCAATTACGGGTTGGCGCATGTGTATTGACTATCGCAAACTTAACAAGTCCACCCGTAAAGACCATTTCCCCCTCCCCTTCATTGATCAAATCTTGGAAAAATTAGCTAGTCATAGTCACTATTGCTTCTTGGATGGCTTATCGGGATTCTTTCAAATCCCGATTCACCCCAATGATCAAGAAATGACTACCTTTACATGCCCTTTTGGTACCTTCGCTTATCGAAGAATGTCGTTTGGACTATGTAATGCACCATCAACATGTTAGAGTCTTCTATTGAGGTTTTTATGGATGATTTCTCTGTTTGTGGTTCATCTTTTGATACTTGCTTGTCCAATTTTTCAAAAGTTTTACAAAAATGTCAAGAGGTGAACCTTGTTCTGAATTTGGAGAAATGCCACTTCATGGTTGAAGAAGGCATTGTCTTAGGTCATGTTGTTTCTTCTAGGGGCATCGAGGTTGACAAGGCTAAGGTTGATTTCATCGAGCGCCTCCCACCTCCTTCAAATGTGAAAGGGGTGCGAAGGTTTCTTGGACACGCGGGTTTCTACCGCCGGTTCATAAAGGATTTTTCAAAGATCTCAAAGCCGCTCACTCAACTCTTTCTCAAAGATGCCCCCTTTGTGTTTACTAATGATTGTCTAGTTGCTTTTGAGCAGTTGAAACAGGCCTTGATATCCGCTCCAATCATCCAATCCCCCGATTYGAACCTTCCGTTCGAGCTTATGTGTGATGCCTCGGACTTTGCGGTGGGTTCAGTTTTGGGACAAAGGAAAGAAGGCAAGTTGCATGCCATATACTACACTAGCAAGACTCTTGATGAGGCATAACGCAACTATGCCACCTCTGAAATATAACTCTTTGCTATTGTTCATGCCATTGAGAAGTTTCGGTCTTATTTGGTTGGTTCTAAGGTCATCATCTACACCGACCATGCCGCCTTGAAGTATCTATTGTCAAAGAAGGAAGCAAAGTCGAGGCTCATACGGTGGGTTTTACTACTTCAAGAATTCGACGTCGAGATTCAAGACAAGAAGGCGGCCGAAAATGTGGTGGCTGATCATCTCTCTGGATTGCCCCTCATTGCGAACGATGAAATCTCCCCTATAGACGACTCATTTCGCAATGATGGGCTCTTCTCAATTGCAAATTTCCCATCTCCATGGTACGCCGATTATGCCAACCATCTTTCTAGTGAAGTCATTCCTTCGGATTGGACCTATTAATAAAAGTGGCGTTTCTTGCATGATGTTCAGAACTTTTATTGGGATGATCCCTTGCTGTTCAAGAGGGGAGTGGATGGCCTTTTTCGGAAATGTGTTCCGGATAATGAGATTGAAGGTGTGATCAACATGTGTCACTCCTCTCCTTGTGGGGGACATATGGGCGCGGACAAGACCCTAGCAAAGATTCTTTAATCCGGTTTCTTTTGGCCGACCATGTTCAACGATGTTTGGGCCATGGTGAAAGCTTGTGATCGTTGCCAACGAGTTGGAAACATCTCTAGAAGGCATGAAATGCCTTTGAATACCATCCTTGAACTTGAAATCTTCGATGTCTGGGGCATTGATTTCATGGGTCCTTTTCCCGTATCTTATGGCAACCAATACATCTTGGTTGCGGTGGATTATGTGTCCAAGTGGGTAGAGGTCGTGGCTGCACCAACGAACGATTCCAAGGTCGTGACCAAACTCTTCACCAAGGTGATTTTTCCAAGATTTGGGGTGTCAAGGGCACTGATTAGTGATGACGGTTCTCACTTCGCCAAGAGATCCTTCTAAGCTCTTTTGGCCAAGGTTGCTCTAGCTTATCATCCCCAAACTTCCAGCCAAGCCGAAATCTCCCACCGGGAAATCAAGCTTATCCTTGAAAAGACGGTAGATAGGTCCCGAAAAGATRAGTCAACAAAGTTAGATGATGCACTTTGGGCCTATCGCACCGCCTACAAAACTTTAATTGGCACGACCCCTTACAAGCTTGTTTATGGGAAGTCGTGTCATCTCCCGGTGGAGTTGGAACATCGAGCTCTATGGGCGATCAAGACTCTCAACTTTGATCTCAATGACGCCGGTGAAAAGCGGTTACTAGACCTCCATGCCTTGGAGGAATTTAGAAGGGATGCGTATAAGAAAGCAAGGATTTACAAGGAGCGCACCAAGGCATATCATGACAAGCGGATTCTCCATCGTGATTTCAAGGAGGGGGACAAGGTTCTCTTGTTAAAATCCCGTTTGAAACTCTTTCCTGGAAAGTTGAAATCTCGATGGAGTGGTCCTTTCACGGTGGTAAAAGTCTACCCATATGAAGCCATTGAAATTGGCAAGGAAGGTGTGAGCCGTTCAAGGTGAATGGCCAAAGATTGAAGCTCTACATTGAAGGTGAGCAAATGGAGGCAGTGAGAGTCCTCCACTTAGATGAATTTGATACCTCAACTGTAGCCGGTTAGTCCCAATTTGAGGTATTGCGTCAGGCTCGCGACGTTAAACAAGCGCTTTGCGGGACGCAACCCGTATTTTATCTCTTTCGTAGCTTATTTTAGCCCCGCGTTTTTCTTGCTTGTGGTTCAACTGTTGTGGTGCCCTTGTAGGCTTGGATTTGTGAATTTTTGGCCGTGTCCTAGTTGAAATGGTTGAAGGTGCAAAAACAGAGCAGTAGTGCCAAGTAGCGCCTGGAGTAGCGCCTCGTAACGGACACTACTCGGCGCGCCACAAACGCTACTTTACCTATGAATTAACTTTGAAAAAATCACAATCTAAGTGTAACGCCTTGTGACGGGTGTTCCCAAGCGCTACTAGCCATGTAGCGTCCGCTACAGAGGCGCTACGACCTTCTTTTGGCGTGTCATCATAAAGTTTGAAAATTTCAACATTTTGGATGTAGCGCCTAAGTAGCGCCCGTTACTAGGCGTTACAGCCTGTGTAGCGGGCGTTCCTCTGGCGCTACTCTATATTTTTGGCGTGTCATCAGAAAGTCTGAGATTTTTGATATTTTTGAAGTAGCGCCTATGTAGCGCTTGTTACACGGCGCTACCTTATGTGTAGCGCCCGTTACCAGACGCTACATGGCGTTACGTTTTGGATCTCAGTTTTCAAATGCATTAGGTAGCGCTCGTTACCAGGCGCTACCCTACGGTTCTGCTTTTCTGACTTCAGTCGTGTTCCACGTTTTAACCTTTACTTTTTTCTTTCTTTTTTTTCCTTTGTTCTCACTCACTCACTCACTCACTCACTCACTCACTCACTCACTCACTCACTCACTCACTCACTCACTCACTCACCCACCCACCCACCCAGCACCCACCCACTTCCACTTCTCATCACGAATCATCACTCTCACTCCCAAATCACTCAAATTACAAAAAAAGAAAAAAAATCAGAATTTTCAAATTAACCCAACTTTCTGGGTTATTTTCGATTTTTTTTTGGATTTTAGGGCTTGTTTTGAGTTCGGATTTTTGGGGTCTTTGAGCGATTTTTCTGGGCATAATTTCTGAAATCTATTAGCTCATGTTGTAACTCGATTTTGGGAGAAATCTTTGAGATTTTTGGGGCACTCTGGTTCGAAATTTTTGGGGGTTTTAGTTGGTAAATTATCTCAAGATTTTGGGGATTTTCTGGTCCAATTGGTGCAATTTCGAGGCTCCAAATTGTGTTGCTCTGCTGCTTTCATGCGAATTCTTGGATTATTGCTGACTTTAGGCTCAATTTTGGAGGATTAATGAGTTGTATTCACACTCCTTGAGGTAATTCACTTCTCCTTTAATCTTAGTTTAATTTTCAGTTTTAAATCCTCGAATTCTTCCATGCTTTAAGCTTGAAATTTAGTTATTATCGTGAATTTGAGCACTTGAACTTGAATTTGCACTCTTGTTGAATTTTGAGCTTGAATTCCCACTTTTATTGAGCTATGATTTGAACTTGTGGGTAAGCTGTGATTTTTGAGCTCAATTCGACACTGTTATTGATTGTGTTTGAGTTGTGATAATGAGTTTGAGTCTCACATGCTTATTTACTTGAGAATTGTGATAGAATTGTAAATCTCGGCTCATTTTGGCGTTGTTGTGTTGAATTGTGGTTAAGATTGTGTTGGTTGTTCCTTGTCAACTGAATTAAGCTCCTGAACTTGCTTGAATTGTTTTTGYTCATTGAATTGATGCAAGTGCTTGAATTAGTTGCTTGTAATTGGGGTCTTGGGAAACTTGGAGTTAAGTCCCTTGATCTATCACTGGATAGGAGAAGGCAGTCTGTTTAGATCGACCCTAGGTTTTTTCTCTTAAGGCTCTTTTCCTAGTTTTTGTGTGCGTAACCGCTTGTGTTGTTGGGTTCTTTGTCCGTGCTTTATTCTTAGTCTCTGACCCTAGGTTCTACCGTGAGTTGTGTCTATTTGATTGTTTCGTTGTATTGTATTGTCGATAGCCCCGTGGAGCAGGAACAAGAAAAGGAGGGCGGACACATCCAATCCCCAACCTTCGGGGAATGAAGACGTTCCTCCTCCTTGGAATGTTCCTGCAGGTAACTAGACAGCTTAGGCCAATTTTCAAAGTAGGCCAATTAAAACAACAAAATTCTATCACCAGCCGACTATGCAAGCCCTCGGGGTTGACGAGCAGTTTCGACAACTTGCCGCCAACCTCGGTATCCTCGAGTTCATCGACATTCCTCCCGAGTTGACTTACCCGGACTTGGTGGCCGAATTTTTGGCCACCTTTACTTTTGAAAGAGCCGAGGGTGAGGAAGAGGAGTACAATATCTGTTTTCGGATGTTTGGAAACACACATGAGATCACACTCACTAGACTAAATGAAATTCTGAAGTGTGATCCCAACAACACCATTTTTGACATTGATGTTGCTACCCTCGGCCTTAACTTAGACACATTTTGGGACAGCATCACTCACCTAGGCCACTTCGTTAACTGGAATCAAAGGGTCAACATGATCCACCACACGGCAATTCGTGTCTTGCATCGAGTATTCACTTACTCGTTACACATAAAGAACGAGTTGTCGAAATCGAGTCACGGTGAGCTCCGCTTGCTTTCCTAGCCACCAACCCGCGTCAAGATGGTGCCCGATTCAATGTCGGGTACCGAATGATGCGTCGCATGGCTTTGTTTAAGCAAGTCGTAGCTCTTAGCGGCGAGGTATTGTGTGGCGGTTACATCTCTGTAATCGCCTGAGAGTTGGGACATAGTCATTTCTTTGCCAACTGTAGAAATACCGGTGGCCAGAACTTACTGAACTTGTCCCGACTCAGTGGAGGCTTTAAAGACCTCCAAGCCTCTGCTCGTGGTGGTCGCTATAGCTGGAAGGTTATGGAGAGGCATCTTTGCTACATCCCTAACCCGGCGATCACCACCTTTCAACGGGATCCGCCCTTTTTGTGGCCCGCTGAGCCTCTCTACCTTGAGGATACCGTACTTTCGGAGCACGCACCACGAGCTCGCCCACCACCTCAGCCTCAGGGTAGGGCATCGACTTCTTCTATCCTTGTCACCTGTACTCCTTCCACCTCCACCACACTGGGGCAGGACTCATTCACCCAGCCCCAAGTTACTCTGATGTCCGGTCAGGACTTTGACATTGCCACTACTTTTCAGCGGCTTGACCTTCAGGTAGGCGGGGACCACAGTCACCCCGCCTATCATGGTTCCATCTTAGGTTGACTTGATCGTTTGGAGGACCAGTCGTTCCTGGCCCTTGAAAACACGGAGTATGCCCGGTTTTACTCCGGGCAACTCTACCATCACTTCGCGGACGCCGGAGAGATCAGACCATACCTGAACTATCCTCTCATTCCTATTCAGTTTGGTCCGATCCCTGCCTTTGGTCCACAAGGTCAAGTCACCTACCCCTACCACCCCCAGCCCTAGGGTCCCTATGACTTCGACATCACTGTCGGCGGTCGAGCTGATCCCCAGGGCGACCCCACTTCAAACCTCGTGGAGGGCTGGCATGAGGCGTTTACAGGAGGTTGGTAGCCCTACCCGGCTTGTCCCCTACCTGTGGGTCAGTACCTAGACTCCCCGAACTACGATGCACCACCCTATGTCCCCGCCACTAAGGGGTTTAGTCAGTACAACTTCTTTCCCCATATGGACGCGAGAGAGCGCCACAACTCACTCCACACACGCCTCTTTCCCGAGTTCTTTGCACGCGATGAAAGTGTCGAGGACGACACTGATATCTAGCTTGGGGGAGGATTGCCTTTTAGGCTAGCTTGGGGGAGGAGTTAGTACATGTTCTTTATTGTTTACTTGGTGCATGCTTGTTGTGGTTATAGCTTTTTTAGTCTTTTTTATTATTTTTATTATTTCGAGTCTTGAGTCATTTTCTCGTTTTTCGTCTTGAGTCTTGTGTTGCCCTGTGACAATCATTAGGGGGAATCTTATCTTGACTCTCAATCTTTCGTAGGACTCTATTATGCATGTTTTGGACACTTTGGAAAGGGTTGTTAAACCAACCTCTTCGACCTCTCTAGTTCGGTTGAGTCATTGGTTTCGATTGTTTGTGGTTTTGTTTGGTTTTTAGAGCTAGTTTGATAGCCCATTACCCCGCGTTATCGGAAGTCCCAAATGGTACTTTTCTATCCCGCGAGAGTTTTGAGCCTTCTACAGGTTTTAGACCTTTCATTACTTTGGTCTTTTGTTTCATGAGTGCTTTGAAGACCCGTTGATGTGACTTTAATCAAGAACTTGGCTTGTGACTTACTTAGAAAGTGATTTTGGCTATTTTTGTTAGTTTTTCCTTAGGTTTGTATCGTTTCTTCGCTTTTGTTTTTCTTTTCATTTTCCCCCTTGTTCCCCGTTTTGAGCCTTAGCCTTCGTTTCTTTTAGCCACATTACAAGCCTTAACCCCGCTTTGTATCCCGTAGCTAGAGAAGCATAGTTTTGGTTCGTTTCGTTGTATATATTCGGTTTGTAATAGTTTAGTAATGTAAKTARTAGTAGTTTTTGCTTTTGTAAATATTAGTGGTACTTGTAATGTTTCTTTTAGTAACAACAAAAAATATATGAAAAAAAGAGGAAAATTCATAAAAGATCGTAACTTGCTAGTTCACATTGTTTATCTTCCTCAAAGCAAGTGCGATCACCAAAAATATGTTGTTAGTAGTTTGTAAATAATTAGTTGCTTCTTCTTTGTTCGATTTTGGGCACTTGTATAGTTTTGTGCCTCGGTTAGTAGTTTGGCCGTGTTATGGCTTTCCGGAGTATTTTCGATGCTTAGTGATGATTTTCTTTGGTTTGGTTCGATATTTGGTTTGTAAATGCTTCTCTGAGGTTTACCACCACATAAACCTTCACCAAAGCCCCATTACAACCCCGAAAAGACCATTTGATTCCAAATTTCACCAAAAGTTGCAAGTCAAGCCTATTGAACGAGCACCACTCACGGATCCTATGAGAGACCGTTCTTTCCCTTCTTACTTATATTCTTCGGATTCTCCCTCACGGAGTGATTGTTTTTTCACTGCTTATGAGTATCTTAGGGATTGATGTGATCGTGGGAGTGGGTTGGTCCTTGGACCGTTCGCTTCGGACCTTTCATCTTCCTTTTGGTTGTTCCGTGGCTCGCTAGTGGAGGTTGTTGTCTCGTCGTCCGAGTTAGTGTCCATTATCATGCATAGTTGAGTCTTTCGTTAGTGTTTGAGTCATTTTGAGTCACCCTCTCCTAAGGGACATGTTCATTCTCCTCTCTTTTTGCCTTTTGTTGCTTGAGGACACGCAACGGTTTAGCTTGGGGGAGTTTGATGTACGGATTTTATATCCAGTTTTTTGAGTCTTTTTATTATTTATTTTCGTCCTTTTGAGTCTTTTTCCCTTTTTATTTGTGTTCGTGTCCTAACATTCTACTTTTAACACTCTAACGGTCGCTTTTAGCGATTTTGCCGCCTTTGTTTTCTCTTTGGTGTGATTTTCAGGTACCCTTGGATCCCTCGCGTTTTGGAGAAGTTCAGACTCATTTCGGACACGCTTTGGAGCCATTCAAGGCCTTGGTTTACGTGCACATGAGCTTGGGAGCGTTTGATCTTCATTTGAGCTTATACACTGTTGTAGCGCATGTTTACTCCCTAGTAACGGGCGCTACTAGCCGCTACCCTCTCATTTTGGCTGGTTATGAACTCCAACAGGTGTAGCGCCTCGTTGCGCCCAGTAGCGGACGCTACTACCTTCGTCGCACCTGGTAGCGCCCCTCTTTTCAGGCGCTACACCCCTACTGCTTCAGCTGCTCTGATCTGACCTGAGTAGCGGGCGCTACTAGCCGCTACTCAAGCGCTACTGGACTAGTAGCGGGCGCTACTGCCCGCTACTCGGTGCTACTCTGAGTAAACCCGTTTTATCAGGTTTTCACCTATTTTCCCCTTTTTCCTTTTATTTATTTTCTGGTTTTTGCTGGCCCTTTTGGCCACTTGTGGGGATTTTCAGACCACTTCTTCACTTACTTGTATTAGGCTTAATTTCTAATTTTCTCTCTCCTAGTTTTTCCTCTTAAATTTCATAGCTTGTAAGTTACTATTCATCTTCTTCAACATTGTTATTTTGGCATTTTGGAGCTCTTGTACTTGGAATTCTTGCACCAAATTTAATATTGAAGCTTTAGTAACAATTCTCAACTCTTTGCACTTCTTTATTTTCAATTTGGTTAAGTATTTTATGATTGATATTTCTAGGTTTTATTGTGATTTTGCTTGATTTTCCCATAACTTGAGATCTTGATGTTTTGCTTGTTAGTTATGGTTTTACTATGTTTTTCAGCATGTGTGAGTAGTTTATTATCTAGGGTTGGGTGAAACCCTCAATTCACCATGTGACKCCATGCTTGCTTGAGGTTTTTGTTGTTTTTTTCCATGACTTGTATAGTTTAGGAGGTGCAATTGCTAATTACCATGCTTAGCTACCATGGTGGTTTTTCTAGGGACCTTAGACGAAAGAACGAGAGTTGAAATCTTAGGTGAACTTCTCCTAACTATTTAGATGAAGGAACCATGAGAATAGGGGCCGAAWTCTAGGGATGTTACTAGCTTTCGTGATTTTGTGCTTAAACAGAACTTGTGACCAAGCCATGAGAATAGGTCTTGACTTGCAAGTGAGGTTCTCCTAGCTAGCTTGAGAGAGTGGTTTAGAACCCTTGATAGTCTCCCCTTGTCGGTTGAACTGTGCTAGAATGCCTCGTTGTTTGCAATTGGTTGTTACATGTGTGTTTTGTGTGGTGAAACCTTAACTCTAGTGCTTTTAATCTTGTGATAATCTAGTTTTAGTCATTTGTGTTAATTACAATCCCCTTTGACATTGGTTTGCTTAGCTTTTAGAATAGATCACTACCGGTGGTAAACGTGATTCTCGTGGGTTCGACCCTTCTTGCCCTACTACTTAGCTAGTAAGACCGAGATAGGAACTTTATCTTTGGTAGCCTTGACGATAGGCTATCCCGCCTCATATCATGTCAGGTGAGGAACTGTGGGAGATTGTGAAGGACTTACCGAGATTAATAGATGGTCCTGATGCTTTGAAGCAATTGAAGAAAAAAAATGGGATAGGATAAGCAATCTTGTTTGTGGGACCTAATAAAGGGATTTTATATCCCGTTTTAGAGTCTTTTTCTTATTTATTTTCTTTTTTTTGAGTCATTTTCATTTCGATTTGAGTCTGTGTCCTTGATTTCTACTCCTAACCCTCTAACGGACGCTTTTAGCGTTTATGCCGCATTTTCTTCTCTTTTTGGTGTGATTTTCAGGTGTCCTTTGATCCCCTACAATTCGGAGATGTTCGGACACCTTTCGAACCCACCTTGGTCGTGTTTAGAGGTCGTTTGAGACATTTGAAGCATTCTGGAGACCTTGGGATGCATAAGGCACCTTCAACCGAGCATAACTTTCATCACAATGATCATTTTGAGGCGATTTTACCTGGATATGAAAGCTTGTTCCATTAGCTTCGCAACGATATATTAGATGCCCAGATCGGATGAGCAAAGCGAGAGTTATGATCTGTCAAAGGGTAGTTGTGCACTGAGTAGCGGCCTAGTGGCGACCGCTACTTGACCACTTTGGCTTGCCTCGTGATTTCCTCTTAGTAGCACGTTGTTGCTCCCTGTAGCGCCTTGTAGCGCCTAGTAGCGACCTCTGTTTGCCCGCTACTCTGTCTATCTGATGTTTTCTATTCTATTCTGCAAAGTAGCGGGCGCTACTACTAGCTACTACCCGCTACTGTCACCTGGAACTATTTTATCGGGTTTTAGTTTATTTTCCTTTTGGATTCTTTTGTTGGGATTTAGTGGTTTGGCTTATGTTTTCCACTCTGGAGGGCATATGACCTTACTTCCCACTTGACCATTGGGACATATTGTAATTACACTCTCTCAAATTCTTAACTTTTGGCTTAGATTTATTTTCTCTCTCCTTTCTTCACTAGTAGTATTAGCTTAGTTAGTGTTACTATTCATCATCTTCCTCAAGCTTCTTTCTCTTGTAACTTTGGATGCACTAGGAATTCTTGGCCCTTCTTTTATATTCAAGCTCTAGTAACTTCTATCTATCTCTTGCACTTGGTTATTTTAATTTTCGTTAAGTATTTCATGATTTGTAATTTCTAGGATTTTATTGATTTTGCTTAGTTCTACTTAAAGTTTTAGATCTTGCTTAAAGTATGTTGATTATGTTTGTTTTTAGCTTTTTAGGCATGTGTGAGTAGTTTAATTGTTAGGGGTAGGGTGAAGACCCAATCAAGCCATGGTTAATTGAAATTGGAAGTTTTGTGCTTAATTTGAGTGGTTTTTGGTTTGATTAAGCTTTAGTAAATTGCATTAGTGTTTTGTGGCCACAAAATACTTGTTGTAGACACCTAAATGTGTCTCCCCAAATGAGTAATCGATGATGAAATATACCACGTTTCGTGATTG
>SNQN01001228.1:79078-102168 GCA_008642245.1 Bassia scoparia | reverse complement strand
GGCCACAGTTTTTTCTCTCTTGGCGTTGGTCTTGAGGGTTTCTGTGTTTGGAAAATTCCCTTTGCTCGTGTTTCTTTGATTAAGTTTCTTTTAATTCTGCAAAAAGTTACTTAAGTTCCTCAATACAATTCACCCCCCCTCTTGTATTGTTCAGTCGATCCAACAGAGCCCCATGTATTGAGAAGCGTTAGGATGCACAACACACCACACTTGGTGTATTTTATCAACACTTGCATCCTCACGCCCAATAGGTAGGGGCTAATGAGCCCCATATATTGAGAGGCATTTGGATGCGATTTGATGTCTTGGTGCCTCCCCTTGTGAGCTACTTGCTCACGCCCACAAAGTGTGAGCCCTTTCCGATTCCCACACGAATTTTTACTGAAACCTAACCCTGTGGAAGCTATCAGGTTGARCATTGACCTTGATTGTTGACTTTGACCCATCACGTGTTCCTCACGTGACCTTCTCCTCAAAATCTCGAACAGGCAGGAAAAGGCGATGAACAGTAAAGGCCCATCAAGCTTAAAAAGTCCATTTAGCTTTTACTTTTTATAAATAATAAGAGGAGAGAGAATTCATTCTTCATTTAATTACTTCACCAAACTATTTTCTTTCTCAAGAATCTTTTCTCTCTCTAAAATTTGCCAAAAAACGCCTCAAAATCGCCTTTGTTTTCTCCAAATTGGGCGTTCAAATTTCCATACTTAGTGAAATTTTGGTTCAGTGGATACTTTTCTAGTAGGGTGCGAGCTTGCAGTTCAAATCCAAAGTTCCCCTTGGGGCGTRAGCTGTASTTACATTCAGAGTTTGTTCAGTCGCACTTTCCAATTTCAGCTTTCTTAGAGAAGGCGTGAGTACGTAGTACAGTTAAGGTATGTTCTGACATTTAGTTAATTTCCTTGTATCTTAGATAAAGTGTGTTTGGACTAGGCCCCATATATAAATAATGTCCTCCTCAAACGACTCTCCATCGTTTCCTTTCGACCCTTTCTCTAGGGAGATAACTACTGGGGGGGCGTGTACTGGTAGCGGTATGTGACGGGGAATCCTCAGTGCCTCCGCCCGAGGCCGTCCCCCTGGAAGACACCCTTCCAGATGAGGTGTCTTCTGGTGAAAACATTCTTTCGTCACATCCCAATGTCGTGTCTGTTGCTTTCCATGTAGATGACTCGCTATATGAACATCGTCGTTTGCACATATTTTATACGACGATGAAGACATGTGCGTCAACTTTTCAAGCGCCGAACCAGTGAACAGTGGAATCGACAACCATTATGTCATGATCTGCTCACTTTAGGGGCGTAGCAGCAACATGACTACTATAGTTAAAACACGATCTTTAGACTTTATTATAAATTCAATGATTCATACATATTTACCATATAGCTTTATTATATACTAATATTCAAATAATTTGTATTCATATATAAAAAATAAAATACAAATTGTTTTTATTTAATACTCGATAAGTGCCCTAATTATATATATATTATTCCTTTATATTTATATATTATCTTTCTTTTAATTATTACTATTTTGTTGTTTATTCTTGATTATGTTATATTATTTCCTCTATTTAATTTCTTAAATATTTCTATATCTTACTCCCTCGTAACGTAAAACTTGCAACACTTTTCTATATTTGGGTGTCAGTAACAAAAACTTGCAACAATTGTACAACTTCCTTAATTGGGTAAATTATTAAGTGGCAAATTGACCAATTTTTTTAGGACCACTTCCTAATGTTTTGTTTTTTCTTTGCCATATATTACCCTCCTTTTATTTTTGGGACTACTTCACTAATCACCACCTAACCCACTATTAGCTTATTTTGCATTGAGAAGAGTGCTATACAAATGTTGCATTTATTCCGTTACGGAGGAGTAATTTAGTAAGTTTTATATGTTTTGTTTGAGCCAAAATTACGCACAAATAGAGATTTATCTGCGACAAATGAAAATACGGAGGAAAGAAATATCTGAAAGAAGAAAGGAAAGAAAGCCAGACTTTCAGAAGCATAATAAACGTTTCACCACCTCCTCCTTCTCCATTCCATCTCCATCATCTACCTCCTCTCATCATCAAATCATGCCACCACCACATCAAATATGCAACTCGCTCGACCTATATATTCCTTCCTTTTCTATTCTCTGCTTTTTAGTCATACCATATGAGCCACCAAATCAGATTTCTCCTCTCTCCTAATTGGACCTTCACACTATCAAGTAGAGGAAGAAGTTGCTATAAATGCACAAAACAAAGGTCTGAATCATAACATATCAAGCAACAGTCACAATATAGTTGTAGTATTTCCATTGTAATAAGTGAGGGGTAAGAACATATTAAACTCGAAAATGTGAGAATAGATGAAGGAAATAATCCATCCTAAGGTTTGGGGGTCTAAGCTGGAGGAAATGGAGAGTGCGACGATTGAAGAACGTTGGTGTTCAACGATGTAGTAATCTCTTGAGTCTATTTATTAAATTTCTCTTACTATTAATCTACAATTTGTGTTTGTTGTCATATCCTACCCAATTTGAAAACTTGGATTAATACATGTTTAAATATATATTCGGATTCTAAGTAAATTGGTTGGACAAATTATGAATTGTTGTTTTTGTATATAGTAGTAATGAATTATGTTGTTTTCTTGATACAAATTGAGTCTTTATATTCAGTTTTGCGCAAAATCATATAATGATCTTGTTCTTATTGCCTATAATTAATCTGAGTTGTTTAGTTGATTAATTAGTGGTACCTAATGATAATCAATAGTGGTTTGATTAAAGTTAGAAGCATAATTCGACTAACATGTCGTAACTTGTTAGTGTTAAAAATCTTCAAGTACCTGTAATCTAGTGAGAGATAAAGAGTAAATTGTTGGGATTGCTCCACTTTAACTTATTGCTATATCAATTACTTCAAGTGATTCCAATGATAAATTTTTAAGCTGAATTAATCTAAGTTCACGTTCCGGAAGGTTGCTTGTATCACTAGTATGATTATATAGTTGTAACTTATAATTTAGTCGTAGTATAAAATCACTATCCAACCAAACCCCCCACCTTTCGAATATATAAATACTTGTTAATATCATGTAGAGCTCTAGGAATCGTTAACTTTAAATAACTAATAATTAGATGTGTATAAATTCCTCTGGATCGATCCCTTTCTTACCTGTTTTTACTAATTTGGTGCGCTAACGACGCGTATCAATACTCCCTCCGTTTTTTTAGCTGATTCATTCTCATTTTGGCATCGTGTTTAAGGTTGAGTAAGTTAGTAAAAGGAGTGAATAAATTAGTTAAAAGATTTGAACAATGTAGATAAAGAGTTGAATAAATTAGAGCCAAAAGAGTTATAATATGTTAGATAAAAGAATAAAATGCGGGGTTGATTATATTAGAAAAAATATAATGATATTGAAACTAGGAAGAGTAATTCATCAATTTTAAAGTAATAAATAAATTAAATAGTAATAAAAGTTAAAAATTATGTTTTTTTTGTGCTAAAAAAGTTATATTTAATTGTTTTGAACAATTATTTGAAAACACTCCTTTCAAATAAAAGGTGAAGCAACTAATAAAAAAACGAATGAGTATTAAGCAATATTTGTCACAAACGTTTTCAATTTAATATCATTAATCCCAACTTCAAGTTATAATTATTAAATCAATAATTATTTAAATAGATAAATATTATAAAATGTATTAATTAAATATGTTGAAAATATTAATCCAAGATTAATATTAATCAAAGTTAAATATTAATCCAAAGGTTAATAGTCAAATATGAATCCATGTGTTAATATTAATACAAAGATACATTAATATAATAGTTAATATATAATCTCATTCTTATATATATGGTTAAATAGTTATTATATAATTCCAAGATTAATATTACCAAAGTTAAATTATTTTCAGTTCAGTTGATTTCAATTAATGTAACGGACTCTAAGAGAAGATTTATACAATAACTATATATAGGGTGAGTTATAGTTCAGCTTTTTTCGGCAAAAAATAAGTTCACTATATTAAAAAAATACATTGGAATAATTTCATTATCATTCAATCCCACACGCCTAAAAATACTTCATTCTCGTCTCTCACTTTATTGGAAACTTTGTTTTTGGGCACGCTTTTTAAGGAAGGAATTTAAGGGTGTAAACGAACAAATTAGGTAAAATAATTTTATACACCAACAAGGAAGGAGATCACCAATTTTTGAGTTTTCTATCTCTTTATGAAGTTTTATTATCATCCAATTTTGGTGTTATAATTATGTTTATTATTAATTATTATCTATAATTACTTATTATTATTTTATTATTATGATATTAATTATTTTATTTATGCATATTTTATTATTATTATTATTATTATTATTATTATTATTATTATCTCCTTTTGTGAGAGTTTGGAGCGTAGTTTTCTTATCTTCCTTTCTAAAAGAWTGGATTATCTAGGGTTTCGTTTTTGTTTTCGTTTGTTGAAGAATGGAGATTTAAGGTTTCACAATCTCGGAAAGAATTCAGAAAATCACAAAAATATATTCACCCAAACAACTACARATCAGCGGACGTTATGTCGAATTAGAGTGAACTCACAGATTGCATTGCTTCGGATGAAGATTTTTATTAAGGTTATTTTAAATCGAATCTGCGATGTACTCCGTAACTTGTTCTAAGGTGTTTTGTATTCTTGTTGAGAATTTTGTTTTCTCTTTGATTGATTGTAAGTGTCTTTTGACTATTTTTTATTAATGAAACCCTTATTCGTCCTGTAAAAAAAAAAAAAGAATGAGATCATATGTTACTAGTCTTAAAATTATTTTACCTAATTTGCTCATTCACAACGTTAAATCTATTTCCCGTCAAAAAACGTTAAATCTATTTCTTAAAATGCATGCCTAAAACAAAGTTTCCACTAAAGTGAAATGAAGGAAGTAATTATAAATAAATTCATATAAGGTGAATAAAACAGACTCTATCAACTACTCCCTCCGTTCCCTTTTGTTTGTCTTATTTGGAATCAATGAGAGAATTAAGAAAAARGAATCTTTAATTAAGAGAATGAGTTAATATAATAAGATTCTTACCTGAAAAGAGAGTTTTTGATTTATTATCTAACTAGCCYTTGCACCGCGCGCGATGCGCGCGGTGCCCCGGACGGTATATTAAACGTTAGTTTATTATCAAAACAATCAATCACACATAATACCATATTACATGACAATATGGAAGTACACAAGGTGATTAAGATGACAAATATAGCACTTTAATAATGATATTTCCCCATTTCTCAGTGGTCATATTACAACTAAATTTTGATATTCCCACGGACCATTTAGGAGCAAATATGAAAATCTACATATTGACAATCAGAATTTTGTTTGAGCAGTCTTGCACAGCCTTACTCTGCTGTCTAAGGAACAAAAATGGGTAACTATATTCATCCGAGTAATAATCTCTATACAAGAATCAAAATTGTTCTTACAATATTGTACGTAGTACAAAAGGTAGGGAAAATAAATCAAATGTGATACAGAGAAGGGTTGATTGGTAGTATTCTATTCCTCACGAGTAATACAGACAAATTACAATACATTATAGTCAAATAAACCTTGAAAGATAGTATAATTTAATTTGGGTACGAGGTGCAAGAGTCCTGGTTTTCTTAGTTTCGCTCAGTATTGGAATTTCTATTGCAACTTCCGACCAACCTTGCTACCTGTTTGTTTTGTGTGATTCACATTTCGAAAGGCGATATATAATAGTGGCAATTAGAATAAGGTAGAATTTTCAGCTTAAAATACTTCTCGGATGTATACTGATCATGCAGTCTGCACAAATCTGCTTAGATTAATTTGTAAGCTCTACATAACCAACTGTTATATCCTCCTTTTGAGTTTATTACGGAACTCGAGTAACTTTCTGTTGTTCTCGGATCTTTTTTTTTGGAGTAGTATGCACATCCACGAATGTGACACAGCTCAATATGCAGCTTAATATATCTGAAAATCATGATGGGAGCCATGATATCAATTAAGTAACTGAGCATACGTGTGCTAACAAGAGTGCAAGGGTCAACCTACTTACAAGAAGACCACATCGTAATACAATGAATAAAACACTGATACGCACTGTAGGGCTTCGCCCGCTTTGCAGAAGGGGCTGACTCAGCTTCAGTGTTGCCTGGAGTTTTAGAGCCATAGTGAATGATGGTGAGCGTTGGGGCTATTGTTGTCGCAAATCTGAGGGGATCGCATCGATGTGAGTTTCTTTGGTTATCGACGCTGCGCCCGAACATTGTCGCAATTACGAGGGCCACCGTCGAAGTTAGAGTAACCAGTTGGTCGTGGGGAACATGGTAGACTATCATACTGTAACCATTCGCCGCATGTAGCTAGGGCCAATTCTACTTCGGTATCGATTGTGTTTATGTTGTCGTTCCAATACATTACATTTGAATTCAAAAGAGCTATTGATTGCTTTGAAGTGCATTGTTACTGGGTCTACAAAGTGCGCTGGTCGTAATGTAAAAGCGAACGAGCTTCAATTGGATCAAGTGCTATGTTGTTATTGTTATGTGCTTAGAAAATACGGAGTCGTCTCATGATATTATCTGCTTAATGGACGCGTTAAATCCGGTCTTTGTTTAAAACATATTATACGTGTGGTTACAAAGATATACAACGAGACTGAAACACAGGTTTGTAAGGCATATTATGTTGTATTCTCATCATTGTCTTAATGGGCAAACGCATGAATAGTTAGAATAATCAAAGGATCGTCTTTTCGATTGTTGCTAATTGAGAAGGAAGCAGCGGTTGTGAATTGACAATATAATATGATATTAAATGAAAACATGAACGAAATGAAATATGAATAATACCTACATTCTATGAAACGATTAACAAGTGAGTTTGTCACATTGCTTTAAATTGATATTATTTCAGAATAATGGTAGTCTTTAAAATGTACAAGATTAAAAAGAGTGAAAGAGAGGGTTTTTGGTGATATTAGATTATACCTAATTTGCTTGTTAGATATCGAAGAAGAGCGTATTCGATCCTATTGAAAACGAATGTGTTTTTGCAGTGTTTTGGGTTTAGATGTGCTTCGTGGAGTTGTGTCTTGTGAAGTGTAATTGAGCTCGTGTCAGTGAGGTGAGAGAGTCGTGATTTGCGTGTCAAGTCTGTGTCCGGAATGGCAAGGCAGGAATATTTATAGGCACGAGGCAACACGAGGGAGAAAAACTGCGTATATACGCTGAAGAGAGCGTATATAGCAGGTGAGGAGGTTTACCGTTCAGGTATATAGCTTTCTTTTCCATGGAAATTTGCAAACGAATGTGAGAGTGGAGGTATATACGAGCCTGTTGAGCGATATATAGCTCTGTTGAGCGTATATTAGCTTTCAACTATGCATTGCGTATATACGCTCAATGATTTTGTATATTTGTTCAAAAACGCTGATATGTTTTTGATTTCTCCGATTTATTGTTGATTTCGTTGACTGAGACATTAGACACCTTGTTCGCAAGCAAGATTCTGAATGTTCTAGAAGGTTCAACGTATTCCGAGTATTTTTCTAATTTTCACGTTTTTTGCGTATTTGGTTTTAAAGAATTTTAGAAAAATTCATAGAAAATCATAGAAAATAGACAATAATTTAAATAAATATGGGCCGGATATACGAAAAAATGTGACGACAGTTTAATGATGGAAAACAAAAGCAGAGAATCGCAGGTGACTTGTTTGGAAACGTTTCGAGAACCTTGAGTTATGAGATGAACGGAAAGAAAAATATGTTATGCTTGTAAGTGACTTTGATAATAATTCCGAGTATGACATTCACGTATTTAGACTTCGTGGAGTATAAAGCATCGTTTCTGAGTCGAAACAAACGCGAGACGCGGTATGTTTCATCACGGATTACTCATTTGGGGAGACACATTTTCAGGTGTCTACAGCTACCAAAGTATTATTATGGAAGTGCAAACTCTAATCCAGCAAACAAAATGAATTATGAGCTAGTAGTGATTAAGCTATTGGGCATTAAGATTTTGATATTTCCATAGACATAAAGATTTAGCAGTAACCCGAGTAGAGGCATTATTGCATACCTTAAMTGAACCAACAGTAGTACTCCGAGTCTCTGACTACTCTCTGGAACCTCAATAAAAAGCTCAGGAGGACTTGATGTTAAGCCGTACTGCATCAAAAACACAACACATGTAAGAAAATCTCATATGACAGATTGACAACAACTTAGAACTTGGTAAGGTGTAAATAACAACTTAAAAACTCCATTTCATACCTTGTGAGTTTCTTGAATTATAAGATTTTTTGCGGCTAAAACTTGAAGTAGTCATRCCTTTTCCTGTATTGAATAAATAGGATTCATCTAGTTATATTTTGCTCTTTGCTGAAAAACAATTCACAACAAGCCAATAAATGTAGACTAAAAGTCATAAATATAAACCTCCATGCATCTTCCCAGCCGAGGCATTCTTCTCATCATCTATTCCCTTCTCAGGAGAGTTGGAAACACTCTCACAACTAATGCCTCCATCATATGTAACCACTGAGCTTCGATCAGGTAATCTTCATTTCTTAAATGGAGTATTACGCTGAGACCTGTCTATGTCATAAAAAGATCTCTTGCTAGAATAATTCTGCTTTGCTTCACCATCAGGAGATACCATAAACATAATAAAACTTCATAAATATCAAGTTTRCATCTAGAAAAAACAGAGCAACAAAGCACAAAGCAACAATAACACACCTGAGTTAGAAAGTTCCTAATCCTTCAGTTTTGGAGCGGTGTTCCAATATTTAGACGTCAGCAGCTCACGGTCTCCAGCACTCATTGGAGACCTAAATGTCTTCATTGTGTTGTTAAGTTGGGAGCAATGAGAAAGAATTTCGTCATTATCTTTACAGCTAACCTTTACATCATTCCCGTGTTCACGAAAGAAGAATTAGGATTACACAGGGTCAGCTCAACATGTTCCTCAGACTTGAAGGGTGCATAAGCTTTGTTAGCCATACTAATATTTCCGGAAGTCTTTTGGTCAAATATTATCAAAATKGAAAAAATGATGATGCTTTCTCTCTTCACGATCTCCCTCCTACRGTGAGTCTGTGACAAGTCGAAAAAATTAAAATCAAAATCGAACAAAAGAAAGAAGGGTTGCAGATTTATTGATAAGGTGATAGAAGGAAGAGTGGGAGTGGCGTGGAAGTAGATGAGGTGGAATGCTGAAAATTGGAGGGAGCAAATAAGCAATGATGTGTCATATCACCAAGTATTTACTTCCTAAAACAAATAAGCATCTATTAAGCAATTTGACTATTGTATCCATTTATGTTATTCTTATCAAGTCTTTTYGTCAAATATTATCAATTTACAACATAGCTCAAACACCTCAAAAATGCAAGATATCACAAAAACATATCACTATATAAGCATCATTTATCTTCCTCGTTCACTACACAAACATACAAACACAAAATAAACTACATAGAACCCACATAAATGTCGAGCAATCAAAAAGCCGCAAACATTACCATTATCCAGCAAAACTATTTAACCATATATTTATATGTTCTCAAGTGCAACCAATAAGCATTCATCGAAATTTAAAATGCTAATAGTTATCATACTTTTAAAATTCAAGTAATAACAGAAACAAACGAAACCACTTAGATCTCATGACGTTCCTCTCCGTTCTCAGCAATCCTAGGCGCCTTATTAACCCCGGACTTAAACACGACGTTACCTCTTTCACCCCTCCCTACAAGCTACACCAATCCCTTCTCACCAGGCTTCGACATCTCCAACAACACATTGCCTTCCTCGTTTCAAATAATTGTCCCTAGTCCAACCTTGACGACACACAATGGTTGCTTACATTATAGAAAACTAAGAATATACAAAAATACAATCACAAGACAACGTAATAAGCTAATATAAAGTTATAAACATGTAGCTCCTACGACAACTCCAAGGTTAAACCAACATCCACATTCTATAAGTGAGTAACCCATCAGATTGATCATTATAACCTTAACAGTTCAATAATCAGGTTAGAAAGCAAACCTACCAGAAAGGACACGATCCCAATCCTGTAATTCTGCATCAAGAAAACGGCAACCGCATAAAGACGTCTCATTCTGATATGAATCCCTGCTGCTTTTAAACAAACATGACACATTTCAGTCAATTCACACTTTGATATCAACACCAAAATGAACAAGGTCATCAATAAAGGAAACTAACTTTGTCCAATTATAATAAGATACCAGAATCAGGTTCTTGATGACATAAAGATGCTTGTTTGATTAATACTGATTTTTTCAAATGAAAAATGCATTTTTGCAACTTCTATATGAGATGTTTGTTTTTGAATCTCTTGATGGTACAATCACATGTAAACTTATGATCAATCTTTGTTAGCTCAATTCCTTGACTTTTACTATCTATGAAACAAGTCAAGCATACATTGGTGTTTACTGTTTAGAGTGTTTCTGAAGAAGTCAGTCGACAAGTTGACAACCTCCCTTTAACCATAATTTGTGCTTTCTAGATCTTATCCTTGCCTAATATCTGATTCTAAATGAAGACATTATTCTCAAATAATGTATGCTAATGCATCAATCAATATATGAACTGCAGCTGGCAATATTCTTGTTGCTGTTTATTTCACTTGCTGGAGCATGGTTGGCTTTTGGGCTGTCTCTTATACACATCTAGATGTGTATAAGAGACAGCTCTCCCTCCTCTTTCTTCAAATCAGTGCTAGTGTTCGCAGGTTCAGAGCTAAAATTAAACAAAGCACAAATTAACATCAAGAATGAGCTCCAAAAACGACCATGAACTACCCCTAATTCGATCGACTACTTCTGATTAGAATCGAAAAACATTACAAAGAAATTAAAAAAAAAAATTAAAAAAAATCAAAAACTTACCAGCTTGAAACATGTAGCTTGAAACATGTTGATGATGGAGAAAGAGAGAAGGGTTGCAGGTTTATTGATGGGTAATAGCAGTGATGGAGGACAAAGAGATCAAGTGCCTTTGGAAGGAGAGAGATGGAAAGAGGTTTTTCTAGGGTTTGGGTTTGAGGACAGTGAGTTATGTCGTGGATTTGGGGTGGGCTTTTGAGGGTAGCAGGGGGGTGGGCTGCGGGGTGGGCTTTGCGAATTGGACCTCTGTGGGGTAAGGTAGACTGTTCATACTGTTTCTCACAACAGTAACAGTCTATAAATTAAACTTTTTATATAGTATGGATATATAAGGGGAGAATGTAATAAATGTGCGTTGAAAAGTTAATTTTGGGAGTAATCTAGACAATGATCAAGTTTTTATTTAATATGATAGATATAAAAAAATAATAGATATGGTTCATTATTTAATTTATCCATGGAAAAATAGGGATAAAGTTGAAATTAAAAATAGAAAAAATTCTAAACATTTAAGAATTTCATTTAAGGAAACAAGATAAATAAAAGGYAACGGAGGGAGTACGTATTACTACAAAATTGGGGTGGCAGTGGCGGAGCCATATTGTACCAATATTTTCTAATTTAATTTTCAACTATAAAATTTGACAATTTCCCATATTTTCTAATACAATTAAACTGTTTGATCATAGTATAATTCAATTAATTATATTTTAACCCCGCTTAATTATCTGTCTAAATTGGCGACTTTGGGATGGTGCGTACGAGAATAAGGTTGGAAAGGCGATATTGGTATTCCCAAGAGATTAGATACGGAGTGAGAGTGAGGTATATTTATTTGTACAGAATCCAACAATTGATTCGACCATGGCAATTGAAGAAGCAGACAAAATTTTACACTTGGAATTGATGTTGCAAGTCATGAAATCATCATTCATGAATCATGATTTGATACTTTGATTTCATCATAAAATCATAACTTTTTCTTTTTGTATTTTTGTTTTTAAAGTCAAAGCCTACTTTCATATAGCCCCAACCCATTTAGCAGGAATAAAGGACAGACAATGCTATGCTTAAGCCAGGTTCAATTCATCTTCATGCTCCTCCCTTCCACAATTGTTCTCTTTATTAGCTTTGGGGAATTGGGGGAGTGGTGTGGATGTGTGATTTGTGTCCATTATCGATTATCTATGTGGATCGGGTGTCGTAGTCGACGGASAGTTAAACTTGTGATCTATCAATTTATTTCGTGTCAATTATAAAGTATCTTTATAAGAAGTGTTATTCATGGGAAGTATTTTTTTCAAACACGACTTACAATTCGAGGTGATTGTCATGGAATAAGTCAGTAGTCCAATTTGCCCTCAGATAATGTAAGTTTAAGTAGTTTAATTTGAAGTCAGTAATGCTCCGAACTCAGTTTGAAAAACGTCTTACCATTTTATAACTTACAATGCAGGTTACAAGTTTACAACCTCATACATTTATTCTATACTTCTATAACAATGTAAGAATCAATTCTAGTACAAAGGGAGTATTATATGAGCCTCTTCTATAAATTATTTCGTTTTCTAAATAGAACAAAATTCTAAAATAAGATTAGAGTAGATAAAAATAAATGAAAAATTTTCATCCGATCCCTATATTACTATATATGAGCAAATGATAGAGTATGTATGTATGATTAGTAATTTAGTATATATATATATATTATTCACAAATTTCAATCGGGTTGAGCAGATCATGCACCATCTCAAGTAAAAATAATTTTAGCTAATAGTTGACACAAGAATAATATACTTGTATACTCTAACGAACAAATTTATAATAAGTATGGGATATACAAATAATATTCTTAACATAGGTTAGGATATAATTTAGTTGAAGTACAACAATAATACTGTATTATCCATTAATTAAGATACATAGACTAGGTTACACATACTCACTATAAAAAATTCATGCTTGGTTCTTGGGAGACATATAACAAAATAAAACCATAGGACGAGAATGAGGTATAAAAATGTGATGATGATTATGGAGGAGAGAGAAAATTGAAAATCGAGAGTAACAAAAAAGACTGCAGACAAATCAGGGGAAAGCCCCAATAACGATCACATAATATCATCAAATCATCACCAAATATATATAACAGTCTCTGATTTTCATCACATTTTATCTTCTTCCTCCCATTTTCTTTCTTTTTTTATTAAAAAAAATCATTATTTTATTATTAATGCTGCTATAAGTAGCTATTTTTTGGGGAGAAGTTATTGTTTTGTATTCATTTTTTAGATAATAAAATAGAGGTATTGTTTGTTATTGAATTGGTTCATCTTATAAGGGGYAAAAAAAAGTAAAAGTAATTAAAAATATGGATAATATTGAAGATGAAAAGAGCAGTTTTACTTGTTGCTCTTCTTCTTCAACAACGAAAATGGGTGATAATAATGAAGATGAAGTGCCTCATGTTCTTGCTGTTGATGATAATGACGTTGACCGCAAACTCATTGAAAGGTTGCTCAACCGTTCTTCTTGTAAAGGTAATCATCTTTTCTTCTTCCTAATTCAACATTTTTTTTATTTATTATAAAACAATATTTTTGCATTTCTGATGATAATTCTTGTTAGAAATCTTTGCATGCATAAATTTAGCAGAGTTTAAGTTATAACCAAGAATAATTAGAGATTGATCATGATTTTTGTGTCACATGATAATAATAGTAGTCATATAACATGAATGATGTTAATTAATTTTACTAGTGTAAAGAATTGTACAATCTAAAATTTACACCTTTTTTTGGAAAAAAGTACTTAATAAAATCTTACTACTGTAAAATTGGGGATGATTTTCTTACACTACTTTGCATTGTGTTCTTGAACTGCTCAAGCTAGCATGAATATTAGTACTCAATAATGTYGGGTGTACTRATGTAYAAAGTGATGAAGAATTTCAGTAAATTTCTAAATTTTGTTCAAGAGTTGCATTGGTAAGAAGTTCTTGAAGGGTACGTCGTCATCAATTACTCAATTAAGTTACGAGTTAAGAGCATCAATTAAGACGATAAGGCCTAACAAGATTCTATGTAACTATAATAACGTAAAGAAACATATGTTGAGTAATGTTAATATTCAAGAGGGGTAGATGAAAAGGATACAAAGAGAGTGACATAGAAGATTCCTTTAATTTATGTGACGAACCAATTTTTTTAGGCATGTTAGAATTAATAGTTTCGATTTTTTTGTCAAAGTGTCACAATTTTTAAAAAACCGGGTAGTACATTCTAAGTAACAGTAAATTGTTAGGGGGTAATTAGAAGGATTATGATCTTTTAATTTTTCATGCATGAACTTAAATTAAGCATATTGAAAGAACCTGGTTGCAATTAATATGACTTCTAATAACATTGCGTATGTAAAACATCGAATGAAAGCTACGTCGTTTTGTTGTTTGTTGCATTGACTTTTGACCTTTTCCTAATATTTAGGTTAAAAAATGGATTTATTTAGCCTTATTTGGTTTGACCCCTGATTAGATATTCACATAATTGCTGGTATGCCACTTTTAATGATTGTTGTACTTTGATTAATAAAGTACTAATCATTACGACTTGTGAGTTCTAAATACTAACATGAGAGCCTCATTGGCTAATTAGGATTGAATAATATTTGTGAAATGATTTTATTGGAAATGTTTAAAGAAACTGAATACTTCTAGCCGAGAATCACTAAGGAATAAACTCCTTTTATGCTCTTCTCACTTGACATTGTGTCTTACATGTTCTTCATACTTGCATGATATATCATTTTATTAATTTATTTAATCTCGATTTTATATACGGAGTATAACGTATGGATTCTATTAGTTTGCTAATTCATACTTGATTTTTTTTTATTAATTGTAGTTTAATGTAGGTCATTTATGAGACAGAGTTTGTGGATTATTGCTTTAGAACCCGAATCGCCAACAAATTATTAAAGTTTGTGTTCAAAAATTGATTAAATTACATTAAACTCATTTAGTATTGTATTTGCCTCTTTTTATAACGTATACAGTGACCTTTGCCTATATTACATATTGATTTTTTCAACACACTATTAGTATGGAGTAATATATTTCCTCCGTTCCAAATTATTTCTTTATGAGACATAAAATATTTCTTTGTTTTTTATGACTACATGAGCCTGCGTGGCCAAGGTCAGACTTGTCACTCGTGTGGATGTGRATGTTAGCGCGTTCAGGGCCTTTGCCGCCTTTGCCTATAAAAGATTTAGTTATATGTATCAGACAAGATCATGTAAAAATCTGGAACTCCTGGGAATAAAGGAGTCAAAATGCGATTTGTAAACGAGTACGTAGCTGATTTTGATCGCAATGGCATGATCTTGTTAAGTTAATTGTATGTTCCTTGGTTAGTTTGATGTGGCAGTTTGTTGAAAGGTTGTTAAAGTACTAATTTAACTTAATAATAGGGGAGATTCTGGCAGATTAACATTTTTCTGGTGATGAACTAAGACACAATAGATTAGATTAGTGTAACTAGGAAAATTTATGAAGATTGCATTGAAACGCGTTTTAAATAAATACAATCAATTATAGATTTATATACCCTTMTATCTAAGTATCTAACCATGTTYCATACTAAATTTGTTGCAGTAACTACAACTGAGAGTGCAATGAGTGCATTGGAGTACTTGGGAATCGGAGATGATCAGCAGAACACCTCTGAGGCAAGCTATTCTATTAGATTAGTCAGTCACGATTGTATTCGTTTAACTAACATAATGTTGTATGGATGATGACAATGGTTGAATTAATTTGACAGGCTTCGAAGTATGATCTGATACTCACAGATTACTGCATGCCTGGATTGACCGGATATGATCTGCTCAAGAAGATTAAGGTATGTACAGTGTACTAATGTATGAATGATCTAAATTATCGATCGTGTTATGAATTGTGTAACCATATGGGTGTTGTTATAATGCAGGAATCACCGGAACATAAGGAAATACCGGTAGTTATAATGTCGTCAGAGAACGAACCAGGAAGAATCAGCAAGTAATTAATCAATCAGTAGTTGTGCCTGTACTCATAATTAAGTATTATTTCTACAATTCTATCGCTACGTTTAATCTAATCACGGGCGCTAATGCGTGGTGCATGGACAGGTGCTTGGAAGAGGGTGCCGAAATGTTCATGTTGAAGTCGCTGAAGCTCTCGGATGCTAGGACAATAAGGTCCCAAGCTGTGAAGAGCAAGCACTAGGCTAAAGAAAATGGTCATGTATGTTGTAGTTATGTGATGAGTCTTGTTTTGGCTTAGATTACAAAACCTTGACTTTGGGGTTAGTTTTTGGGCCCAACTAATGAAACATTTTAGGGGTAGTTTGGGGTTTTCCTTGGGGGGTATATGATGAGATGATAAGAAAAAGGTTGACAGTAAGGGTTGGCACTTTGGCACAGAAGGAAGTTTAATTAATTGATGATGAACTTGTTGAAAATTTTGTTTTGGTGGGAAGAATTTTAAATCTTTGCTAATGGAGTTTAACAATGATATTCTAATGAGTAGTTATGTTTTCTTTGTTTTTTTTTAAAAAAAAAATAATAATTAATCTCATCTACATTCGACTAATTTTGTTACTGTTTAGATTGTAATAATGCCTTATTATCAAAATTGTTAGCGTATCAATTCAACAAAAAAAATATTATTGAGACGATAGTTGAGATTTAAAAATGTTTTACATTCTAACAAAATACAAGCATGAGAATTGAATATGTTGTCAAAATATGGTGTTTTGTTGATCTAATTGTTAGACAATAATACCACCCCAAATTGGCAAATTATAGAGACTCTTATACTTGAGTTGCTTTGTTAAACACTTAAACAGGTCCTCAAAATCATGTGGCAATCATGGGAGTGTCTCCTAAGTTTATGGAGTGGATACGATTTTCTTATCTCTTCAATGTGGGATACACATCCATTCACAACACTCGATTTTCTTCACTTGTTTAATGCGGGATAAGACTTCCTCTCACATGTGGACCCAACACAGACTCAACACTCTCCTACCACATGTGAGTTGTCCTTAACTTAATTCATGATTAAAATTACACGGGAGAGTTAAGTTAATTAGTTTATTACTATTTGTGAGTGTAACTAAAATTGAGCATATTTAGCACAAGTTACCTACCTAGGTCTTCGTACTTTGCAGAATATAGAATCTAACTTTCTGAAATCCAGTCTGTTCTCTTATGTAATGCCCATTTCATCATCAAAAACTTCCTCATACTATCGCAAAGATGCCGACTTCTACTACTACCTCCTTTGTCTATTATCTAAAAATTCTGGCATCAAAAAAATAAATGATTTTCGTACTTTTCAAATGATTATTTTTGCATTGCTCTTCCTTTTATATAAGCAACAACAATGCAGCTGCGACTACTGTTTATCCACTGTTCATCAGCTTTTTATGTAAAAAAAAAACACACACACACAAATCCTAACATTGTCTAAAAGTATACTACAGTAACAATTTCTTTTGAGTTTTTAATATTTTTCAACTACATCTCAAATATTTTCTCGATGCGTTGTAAGTCATTGTTCGACAATCTTTATTGTATTGATTCAAATATTGACCGCACTATTTCTATAGCTACATTGAGTATTTACTTCCTCAACAAGAATATGTAACCGTGTTCATTGTTTATTTGAGAAAGGTTGTTATTTATGTGATAGGGAGAGGGGTGCGAAAATCACCACCTGTATTGGTTGTATATTGAATTAGAAACAAAATATGATCAACGTACCTAATAATAATAAAAAAAGGTAAAATAAAAGAAAAAAATGATGATTTAGTGTGTGGTGGTCTCTTGAGAATAATTAAAAGTCAGAAAAAATGAGGTGTGGATGATGTTGATGTCTATATTGGTCGCATCCAAAGCATGAAATAACAGGAAAACAAGCAACAAATAGGCATCTTCCTATCATTCTTCCCACCACATTAAACGGGTGCCAACAACAACAACTTCTGCTACAACTTATACAACCACAACAACAACCATTCTTATCACCATTATTATTCATCACTGATTCAGCTTCATTCTTGTCATCTTCTTTGTTTTCATCGTTGCCTTCTTTGCTCGCCGCCATTCTTCACTCTTTCATTCATCCACCGAGCTCTATTTTGCCCTGAAATATTTTACGGGGTATGATCATACCAGCGTTAATGCACCGGACATATACGTTATGTGGAGTATTACAAACCTTTGTGAGAACTATGACTATCACCAATTGTAACATATATTGAGTATAACCTGACCTCTTATTATAGAACATGATCATAAATTCGTWATATAATGACGTTACAAAGAATTAGGTTATAATTAAGATGCAACCTTAAGAAAATATAAGTYGTAATTTCGAAATGGCCTTCCTCAATATATGGGTTGATAAACTCATATTATTATTACTTGAGACAACGAAACATATTGAGGTTATATATATATATACATTATTCGGGTTCAATTTTGACTTTTTGGGATGCACAAAATCAGCCAATTGCAACCATTTTATGTGGTCAAACAAKATATACTGTGTGATATCATTCATCATCTTAGCTAAAATACAATATAAACACAACAAATTTGACATTAATCAAACATAATTATTCATCATCATTCAAAAGAAGTTTATCATCATTAATTGTAATGAACATACCTTGAATTATTCTGCTTATTGGATGCAATCAGCAATTCAGCAACACCTTATTATATTCAGTAAATAAATTAACTCTCCTTGCTTATTCCTTAACTATGATTTATGAGTGATTTTCTGTGAGAGAGAAAGGATTAGCAAACTAGTTCAAATGTCCAAGCATATGTGAGTGTTTAACCCTTATTTTATGTCTTATTATTTTCCTGCCTTATACGTGTTGATGTTTGTACTTAAATTAATTATCTGGTTGATGTCACTTAATTGAATCATTTATAATTATACTGGAATATCTTGAAAAAAGCATTATATATACTTCCTGCACAACCATGATATTTCTTATCAAGCCGTATGGACGTACTCCCTGTCTTTCTCCGTCTCCGACTAACAGGTTGGCGCGCTTTATAGGTAGTTAATTAATTTAATTTTTTAATTTTTATTTAGGTAAATAGTAAAAATATATTTTATTTTATAAATGGGGAATTACAACTCAGTCTTGTAAAGCAAAAATAAACATAATTATGTGAATGAGAGGACTAATATACAAAGTAAATTTCATTATTAAGTTAGTTTGGGTTAATTAACTTGCATTGGTTTTCATCATACTTTGCTCGATCTACTTTATTATGAGGACATTAGCTAAATATGTTTACAGTATTTTTTAATCTTGGAAGCTTCACAATATTAGATTTAGAAGTAAGTGAGGCTATTTAAAATTCGTAGTTGTTCATATTCTCTTAACCTATTTTTAATGGGTGGAGAGCAAAATCGGATATCCAGTCCGATTTTCATAATCGGATCGGATATCCATTTTTTCGAATTTTCAAATTTACGATCCAAATCCAATCCGTTTAAATCGGATTTCGATTTCGGTCCATTTAACTGGATTGGAATCAAATTACCGGATCCATTTTTACTCGAATCAACTAATTCTTTTACTCTATATGTTAATCTTCTCACAATATTATGGTTAAAATCCGTTTATCCGGATTTGATTTATAATTTTTATTCCTTTAGAAAATTTGCTATTTTGTATATTTCAGTCCTCAGTTAATCGTTCTTAAATCTATGCATATGTTTTAATATTGTATACTTAATTTAGATTGCATAATGTTATACATATGAAATTATAGTATTACTAATATTTTTGCTATAAATCAGATCGGTATGGATATCCGATTTTCTAAAGAACGTGATTTGAATTCGATCCATCCATATTTATCTTTAAAATCTGGATGGAAATCGTTCCATTTTTTTAGACTGCATATGCGATAATTCGATTTTTAAAACTGTAACAAGATAAATAAAATGAAATCCAATTTTTCAATTTTTTTGCTCACTCTAATTTTAGTACTTATGAATAATATAAATTAGTGATTGAATTTACATGTGATAGTCTTCTCCAACTAGTTAGTGCATCTTATAGCAGCAATGTTAGATTTCCAATTAATAGCTTCCCTTGATCCAAACTATTTAACCACAATCGTGTCTTATCCCTTAAACATAAAGGGAAAACATGACAATGTCTTATCCTGTCAAACGCCATGTTGTTTAATAGTAGCACAATATTATTGGAAGAATTAAATGAGAGTGCAAGTTTCGATCCTTGCTAGCAGTCCTCCTTAATGATGCGCTCAATCATGTTCATAACGTACGTAGACCTTACTTGAAATGGGGTGTCTCCATGTAGGCATCCGAAACAGTGTCAGTTCTCTACCGATTAGATTGTGATCTTTTTCAGACTAGAAGACTTACTTCATCTTCCTTGTGAATGGTTTCGAACAAAGATTCAAATATTGCATGTGAGGTTGGGGTGTGTCAAAAAATCCAATGACTAACAATATTAGTGGAGTTCATTAGCGTTTGCGCTTCAAGCAATCGTAATTACGTCTCCAGAACCAACAATTTCTTTCTTCGAGACAAATAAAATATATTAATCTAACTCCATCTTATCACTTTATAACTATATACTAAACAGAAATAAATTTGATGTAATGATTACATTCATCTATCTTACTGTTCAACCTCCATATCCACGAATGTATCTAGAATTAACTTTTTTTAAAACAATACTTAATTTCATACTACAAAGGTCTATATTAAAAATACTAAATTAACTATTAAGCACTTAAAATTTAATTTAAATAGAGTACATTACAAACATTAACTTAATTGACTTCACGCAATACATTAGATACATAATAGACTAACTTTGAACGCCTTCAGATACTAACGTTTTGATAATAATAATTTTTTTTAAATGTTAATTTTAAAATTGACGGATACAACCTGCATCCACGAGACTAAACTAGTTAAATCTATAATGAAATAAAATTAAATTAAGGACGGAGAACAATATAGAAAGCAAAACGTAAACTCCAATTGTGTTGGGGAAGCTGGCTTAAAACCGAGCTAATTAAACAAACACCAAATACCAAGAACAACCAACCAACACAAGCATTAATGGTAACTTTGTTACCCCTCTCAAAACAATCTTTCTATGAATTTGAGCTACAAAACTGCAATACAAACACTCCTAATGAGCTTCACCTGCTCTATGTTTGCCCTCACAGACAAACACTCTCCTCTTGTGTTTCTCTCAAACCTATGAGTTGATGTTTTCTCTCACCTCACTCTCAGTTAGTGATGAGTGGATGAGTATGATGCATGATGATGAGTGATGAGTGAATGAGTGATGAGTGATGATGATGAGTGGAGTGAGTGAGAGTGAGCTGATGAGTGGATAGTGTGAGTGATGATGATACAACAACATCTATACCATGATATATTCATATATTATATATATATATATATATATATGTATAATATATATAGCACTCTACAACTACTTTCGCTATTTCTACAAGCCAAAACATGATGGCTTAAATTAACCACAACTCACGTGCAAATAAGCAAACTCCACCGCTCAATATGCTACCCACGCATAATCCAAGGTATAAACACTAAAACCCTCGAACCCACGCACAAAATCCGTGCCTCACGCATTGTTCCGCCGATAGCTCAACTGAAAAGCCAACTTCTTCGTCGCTCACCAAATCAGAGTGTGATCTACCGTTGAGATCTTTCAACTAGCTTTCACCTGCAACTTATCATCTCAAAACTCCAAGTGTTTGAATGCTGTCTCGTCATGCTACTGCATTCAATGAGCTACTTCATCTTCAAGTATCTTGCCTGTGTGTCTTGACTTCAACAAATTATTGTTGAATCCAAGTAGGAATACAATCAATAACTAACATTTTTGGGAAACTAATGCTTACGAAATTTAAAACTAAATTAACATAATGATATGCAAGGTAAAGTTTAATTTACATGGGATAAGTTCCCCCAATTAAAGCATAGGAATTCATAAAATTRGTTCCTAAATTATATTACAAAAATGTATTGTGAAAATAGYTCTCGTTRTCCTAAGCGAAAGTTCGRCCAACCAAATGTGTTTTTTCTCCTTTTCAAGCRTGAATGAYAAACGARCCATTGTAGGTTGCGCTTTCAAAATATTCTACTTCTTGAGACATTTTCACCCATTTTAAAATGAGTATACTCCACATATAATATTGAAATACAAAAAGGGTTGAACAGCTATGCCGGTATGCCCTATGCATGTCTCTCCAAGAGCTCAAAGGCACAAATTTATTTCCTAGCATATTTCTATATTGATTTTGTCTGAGTGTGATCAATTGATTGTATGGTATGGAATCAATGCTAATAAGAAGATTTTTTCAATAAGAATCTAAACAATGGTAGAATCAAATCAATCAATGGTTAAAAGTATCAAAACAATAAGAAAAAGGAAGTTCACTATGTCATACAAAAGTCAATGGACTTTCATTTTTTTGGTGCCATGGAAAATCAAAACATTCCTCAATCCGTTTTTAGTGGATTAATAGTCACCGACTAGTATTGTGCCGCTTGTTTCATGTTAATGCAATTGTACACTTGTGTTAGATTGAGTGTTTTATAAATGAAAATTTGCTGAAAATTACCTACTTTTTTACAAACTTTAGAAATAATTACCCACTATTTTTTTTATTAAAAATAACTATCTACTTTTTGACAAAAAATTGTAAAACACTACCTATTTTGTTTTCAGGCCAAATGAAAACCATTTTCCGGCATGTGGGTCCCACCTCTTCTTCACTTTCTTTCCTTTCTCTCCCATCTCTCCTCCTTTACAGCCACACCATTACCGCCACCACCTCCATTACCACCAAGCCCCACCCACCTCCATTACCGCCACCACCTCCATTACCACCAAGCCTCACCCACCACCATTARCGCCAACCCTCAATTGCAGGAAAAAAAATAAAATCATCACTTTAAAGATCAAAAATTGAAGAAAAACCCTCAATTGCAAAAAAAAAAAKKAWTTWYGYAAAKCCCKAAA